>PQWD01010668.1:0-56410 GCA_019425675.1 Leucinodes orbonalis
CGGTGAAGGGAAAACATCGTGCGGAAACCAGCGCACCTACAAATAATTTCAACGGTGATGTCGGCAAATCCACATTCAACACTAGGCCGCGGGACTAAGGCCAATACATTATATACGCGATCGGCTCGTGTTCTCGATGGAGACGTATAATGAGCTGATAATGATCAAAGGGGAAATGAGTAGATGGTTCCTTTGGTACACGACAGCACCGCCAACATTTGCAATATCAGAAGGTATGCCTTTTATGGGAATATGCTCTTTGCAACAAAATGGCCTAAATAGAACCTCTGTAAATAAACGCTATTTCTAACATAGGTTTGTAAATTCAAATATAAAAATAAAATTTACATAAACATATCAATCTGTCACAGATGAATCGATTTATCTGTACTGTTTATCTTTATCTCAGTAAAAACCATGACAAGAGGTATTGATACAAAATGAGACTTATTTTTTTTAAAATACAATAATATGCTGTTCGGAAGACAACTATAAGTTGTAGCTAACTACAACCTAATACCTAAGTATTATTTGTTATTTTGGTACTAAAATGTAATTACATAAGTGTACCTACTACCTAATGACCCGTAAGTAATTCTACCTACTAACTAAATAAATGTAAGCATGCATTGCTTTAATCTCAAATATTTAGTATTTACCCAACTATTTATAGTTACTTTACTGATGGATTTGTAAATATACATTTTATATTTCGAATCTTTAGTCTTAATCAGAATTGAATTTTAAGGTTTAGTTCAGGTTAAGGTTGTATAGGTAAAATACATCTTTAGAACTATACTAAAAAGTTATGAGAAGATTTACCATAAGTTTTACAGTTGACGAGTATGAATTTCAAGAATAATTCATAAAAATAAGACTAGCCTCAAGAATAGCTGTCAAAATGCCCATGAACATGCACGAATTCGAGCTATAGGCAATCGAATCTTTTGGCTTTTATTTAAGATTCCCTTTTGTTAGTTCATTAAAACTACTTTCATTGTCGTGTCATGTAGATGACTAACATTAATCTTCCTAATTGGTTGATGTTGTAATTGATACCCATACATCTTAAGGCATCAAATACCATGGATGTCATGTAATAGCCGACAAACAATAGGTGTTCTATTAGTATTTAGTGCCTTTATTATCCCTTTACAAGGCGATGGCCAAATATTGCCACCGTCATATGAACCTTATCGTACCGTGTTAAGGACTTAATCCAATCAAGAAGCTTTCAATGTATATTTGATTAGCGTCTAGCACGACCCAGACAAAGCAAATTTATTATAGAAAAGCATTGTCTTTTTAGTATAAAGACGTCAGAGACGGTAAACAAAATAATAGTATTGTTACTACATTTCCAGAATATTTTCAACATTGGGTTTAGTTCACTACTCTATCTAAAACTTGAAATATTCTTTGGATGGGCATATATGTGTTTTATCATATGACTATCATAACAAACGATCTATGTGGTATGACGTCAGCTGCTACACCAAGGGTACTGGGTTGATTCACAGGCAGGACAACCATTTGTGTGCACATGTCGGTTTGAATTGGTCTGGGTGTTTATATACATAGGTATAAATTAACACAAGAAAGTACAAGTAAATTAATCCGTTGTTTAGTACCTACAACCAGTTTCTTGCTAAGAATGGGGCTAGATAGCGTTATGTTATAACTCGTGTGATATTTAAAAATCAAAACTAAGTCTATCAAAATTGGAAAATGTCAAACGCAGAAGGGGGTACATCTATGTCCAGCAGTGGAATGCAAAAGGTTGAAAAGAAGTCAATCAAATAGAATCGTACCTGGTGCTGCAAATGTTGTTCAAGCACCAGCTGCTCACAGCTCCTCGAGACCTCGTGCGCCAACTCGCTGAACTGTTCCGCGAGCTGCGTACACGTCATCACCGTTTGAACGGTCGGCGGTTTCGACCGGCACGTGTCCACCGCCGCTTTCAGCTCCGCCACCGACTTGCCGTCGTATGCGGTACGCATGTCGCCACGGAACTCTGGCTCCAATTCCGGTATTGGACTTAGATCGCTGCATACTGGAATAATTTCATTTGTTACCCTTATTCAGTTAAATTACTGGGTATAAGAGACTTAACATCTGTCGTCTCGGGTGTGGGGCGCAGTGCGGCATTGATGGAGGATAATGTCTATTTGTTGTTGGTCTCCTTCAATGCCACTCTGTCATGGTTAGTCTTATCACTTCCCATCAGGTGAGCGTCCTGACCCTCCTGTACACATATAACATTAAAAAAAAACACAAAAACCACCTACATTGCTCAATGGAAAATCTATTGTCTCATTTAATAGTAGTGGTAAGATAACACTTTTAATAGTTAATTTATTGTTACATAATAATTGGAATAATTACACTACACAATTCAAATTCCCAAGCTGGCCAAATATTATATACCCATAATATTAGTAATGAAAGATAATATGAGTTGAATATGCTAGTATTAGATAAGATTACATATTAAAATTATTGACTGATGTCAAATCTAATACTAATCTAATGAAAATACAATCACTTAAAAAAACTTTTGACATTATTATCTTTGAATACTTAGTAATTCATAATGCATCATGCGTCAGAACTTGTATGGCCATTTAGAATCTCTTGACACTACCACAGATTGGGATTTTCACCAATCTGACTACACTATCATAATAACCAGGTATAGCAACCGGGTATGAGCGTCTGAACATCTGTCGTCTCAAGTGACAGGCGCAGTGCAGCATTGATGGAGAATAATAAATAAATAACTTTTTATCAATTATTGGTCACCTTCAAAACCGCTTTGTCATGGTCAGGCGTATCACTTACCATCATGTGAGAGTCCTGTACACTTTATGAAATATAAAAAAATCAGCCGCTAACATCGAACTGCGGGGCATAGGCCTTCCCACTAAACAATGCTATAGGGTTAAGCAATATTAGAGTTCTTACATTTCAAAATATATTAACTGTAAGAAATGCACTGTGCCAGCTAAGCAGTATCATCTTTCTGTCAATAAGTTTATTACAATATAAAAACTTCTTTGATCAACGCAAATTCATAATATAGGCTTATACTGTTTGCCTGAATATTAGCAAAACCGGTATTTTCGGTATTGGCTCCAGACTAATACCGGTAATCCGGTATTTTCGATATTTTCGGGATTCAGCTAAAGTTAGCAAATTTAGTATTCTATTCAACCTATCGCTGTCCACTGCTGGACATAGGTCTCCCCAATTTTGCGCCAGATATCCCGGTCCTCCGCTTTTCTCATCCAGCCTCCACCAGCGATCTTTCTCAATACATCGGTCCCTTGGGCCGGAGGGCGTCCTACGCAACGCTTGCCGAGACGTGTCTCCACTCCAGAACAAGTCTGCTCCCACGGCCATCGGTTCTGCGACAAACGTGGCCAGCACACTTCCACCTTAACTTGCTGGTCCGGCGGGCTATGTAGGTAACTTTAGTATAAGAAAGTTAATTTGTGGAGGAAGAGTAAGAAGGTACTTCATCTCTTCAACCTGTTGCAGTTCACTGCTGGAAATAGGTCTCCCTAATTTTACACCAGATATCCCGTTATCCCGCATTCTTCATGGTGCTTCCATCAGCAATATTTCGCAAGTCGACGGTCTATCGCGCCGGAAAGCGTCCTACGGCCGATTACCAAATCGTGGTCTCCACACCAGAACTGGTCTTATCCAATGGCCATCGGTTCTGCGATATACATGACCGACCCACTGCCACTTCGACTTGCTGATCCGGCGAGCAATGTCGGTAACTTTAGTTCTCTTGCGGATAACTTAACTTCATTACGGATCTTATCTATTAGAGAAGCCCCAAGCATAGCTCGCTCTATTGTTTGTTGAGAAACTTTAAATTTGTGCAACAATCCCGCAGTCAGTGCCCATGTCTCAGCTGCGTATGTTGTAAGTATGGGTAAGACGCTTTGATCAAAGACTTATGTCTTTAAGAATTGCGGAATCGTCGACGTGAAGACCAGACAATTGGTATAGTTTGGCCCAAACGTAAACGTAAACGTATTTTCGCACAACCTCGAGAAGGACGCCATCGACGTATAGTGGTTGTGACTTGTGGCATGATATAGTCATTGAACATGACTTTCGTCTAGTCCAAATCCTGCTAAGCCCAACTCATCGAAATGATTCATTTAGGTTGTTCAGCATCTCAGCAAGCTCTTCCAATGACGATATCGTCAGCAAAACAAAGGTGAGATATTTTCTCTTCATTGACGTTCACGTCTCGTCTAGGCCAGTCCACGGTCTAAAAAACATTCTCGATTGCGTTTGTGAAGAGTATGGGGTCCACGGTTCTGTAACCTTTTCGAAACCCAGCCTGATCTGGTGGTTGGAATTCGTCAAGTCTTATTGAGAGACGATTCGTCACATCTCTGAAAAACAACTTAGGTATAGACGTGGCTCTGAAGCGCTATTGGTCTATAACTCTTCAATATATTTTTATCACCTTGTTCTCCTCTTGATCCACCTTTAAAAGAACAAGATGACGACGCTAGACCACGTCTCCGGTGCAGTTTCCTGGCGGATAACGGCATTATAGACCCCAAATAATGCCCTAGGGATGAGACGTCCACAAGTTTTTAGGAGCTCTGTTCTAAGGTGCTCCAGTGAATTCGTTGTTAGGATTAGTCCTTACGATTAGGTACATGAAAACCGACATTAAAATTGACATCATCATCGTTTGCAAAATGAACGAACTCATGCGCGCCTAATACGATTAAATGGCGCGTAACTTTTCATTTATTTTACTAAAACCGAAAATACCGAAAATCCTGGTTTTCGTAAAATGAATACCGGTATTAATAAGACCAAAATTTGGCCCGGTATCCCGGTATTTTCGAGATCCGCGATCCCGGTTTGCGACCCCTACTGAATATAAAGACACATTGTTCAATAGTATTTAAACTTAGATATGACATCACTTTATACATGGATGGATAAAATAATATTTTTATGACTCAAATTGTCTTTTTAAAAGAAATTACACAATGTCAGTACTTTGTACTTAGTTTGAATACCTACAATCAAAATAGTAGTATGTAAATTGTATGTTTTTCACTTACTGGACTGTTTCAGATGGCTCTCTTTGAGGGAAGGCTTGCTGAACATGTATATAGGATTAGTGTCAGTGCCTGCACTGTATGAGGAGACCATGTGATCAGATTGCAGTACCTCACCACCGCTTACAAGGAGCACCAATAAATTTGCTGGTATTTTTGTTTTCCTTTCTATTGCTGCTTTCAAACATGCAACACTGTAACAATAAAAACTTGTTCACTCAAATCCAAAACATTCCACTTCTAATGGTCAAAGAGCCTAATAAAGTGCAAAAAATAAAAATTTCATAAGCCACAAAAAAGAAATGACAGTAAAAAATATGAATACAGTATTTTTATATAGTTTTATTAATCTATACTTACATATAAATAAGAATGGAGTTTGTAATATTGAAATATGATTTTTCTTTATGCACATTTTATGAATCTATATATGGTACATACACCAAAATACTTTTTTGAATTTTTAATTGTCTATCAGTTTGTTCCAGATAATAACTGAGATGGCTCAACCAATATATCGGCAGACTTTTTGGCAGGTAGCAGATGTGATAAGAAAAAACTTAGGCTATATTAATTTCTGAAAAAACCTTCTTACTAAGAAAAATAATGTGTACCGAGCGGCGGCACGCGTCGCGCAAACTGCGCGCCTTATCGAGAATTAACCAAATTTGTTATTAAGTTAGCTGATGCCCTGGATAAAGACATAAGCTATTTATCTTATACTAAATATCCCATACTAAATATTTATATTAGGTAAAATAATCTGAAAAACATTAAAATCTGCCAAAAGTCCTTATGGATTTCTCTTTAGTATGGTTTTATCATATAAAAATATCTGGCTTGGCTGATCTGTGATAATTAAAGTTCCTAGTTTATCATAACCTGGAAAATAATTTAATAAATTCTTACCTTTGTAGTGTGAGATTCATGTCATAAGTGGTCATAAGACCAGCATCCACATGGAAGACATACAACATTGTGTAAATTTTCCAGCTACCGGTTACAAAATAAAACTAAAGAAGCAATGTCTTGGCTATTGCTTTACATATGAAATTGGATTCCATCAAGGAGGCTGTAAAAGAAAAATTTTGTAACTTTCTTCATTCTTTTTTTAAGTGTACAAAGAAAATTATGTTAGAATGATTTACCCTGTATTATGTGTATAACAACACAGATATTGAAATGTTTTAATGGTCCCACTATTTATTACTAAAAAATGTCCGCTGCTGTAGTTATCACAACTTCCTCATCAGAAGAGGGTTTTAGCATACTCATCACACTTGGCAGGCGAGTTGGAGATGGCATTATCTATAAACAGTAAGTTGTAAGACAGGGCACTGCTTCCCATTATAGGTACAGATTTTTCCTTAAGTCGCCACTTACACCACTCACACTGCTGTCCTTTCTTTTAATGAAATAAGTAGTTTTCGGCCAAATCGACACATGCGCAAATCCATGAACAGGAAAATGAACTGTATATTTTTTAACTTTTCGTGGCACAGTATATTAATTTGGTAATCATCACTATCTAATATTCGGACTTGTTAGTTGCAATATTTAATGGCAATAACTTCAAAAGTAGCTGAAACCTACTTATTGCAATTATCTTAAGAATGGCAACACATGAATAGTAACATCCTGAGCAACATTTTACTACCTAAAAGATACTATAAGTTTGTGTTAAACTATAAATTGACTGCACAGATATGAACATCCCCTATTTTTTCAGCGAAGAATTAGTAATAAAATTTATTAGGCAGTAAAATTACTGGCCATGGTAACTTAGCAACTATTCTGAACCTTTTGTAATTACTCAACACAGCAGGCTAAATTTTCTTTCATGTGTTTCTTTGCTTTAAAGTTTATGCTTTTAAATAGTATTTGAAAAAATGACCTTATACTCTTAAAGCAAAACTAACATCTATATATTCTTCTACATGATATAAATTAAAAGACCTATCATAAAAGTTTTTATTTTTTATGATTATTTTAAAGACTAGTAACAAAAAGTACCATGAGTATAAAATCAGGCATTTTTTTAAGCAAATAATGATTATAATAACTATTCATAAACTAGAAGTATTTTCTGTTTTAAACCAAACATCACATGGTATTTTAAATTTCACACATAAAATCACATTTAGTTATAAGTATGGTAAGCTTACTGGTTTGTTAAATCACCAACAAACAAAAAATTATAAACCATTATTAAATAAAGACAAAGAAAAGCAAGATCCAAAATAATTTTCCAAAAGGTACCATACACACTTAATTCACTTTTATTGTAGACACCAATTTCTCATAACTTTATAACTGTGGTAAGAATTAAAATAGCCAACATTTACTCTACATAATGTATTTATTTTTAATTTGAAATATCTCTTCAATATTTCAAGCCAAGACACTACAGCATGGTATTTTTTTTAAAGAAACATGCATTACCAACCATCAAGAATAGCCTGAGAATTTCATTACAATGCAATCTCACACTGGCTTTAATCGAAAATCACAATTTTTTTTGAACTCATGTCAACATATATTAAATAAATAAATCCAAAAATAAACTAAGAACGCAATGAATAAGAGCATTGTACTTAATAACAATCATTACCAATATTCCAAACTGTGTGGATAATGAACCTAATTAATACACTTTTTCATATCTTTCATTTATCTGAATAATGCCACCCTCAATCATCAAAGTGGAACGTGTTGTTTTTTTGCGTTTGAAGACATTTCAACAACAAAGATTTAACACTTACAAAAACATAGGTCCAAAATTACACTTATCTCTGCTTCTCATTTCAGATTGTTGCGTAACATTTATTACGCAATATAATGTTTCATTTAGCGTTATATTTCGGAAAGATATAAAGCAAAACAACACTATATATAAACACTGATTTTGTTTCAAGCCCTTGAGGTCATAACACCACCATTGCTCGATAATCAACTCAGCTGACAGTTGTAGGATACCAAAGCACGTTATCTTTTAATTCTAAAAAAGAAAAACTACTGTAATCTTTTAGTATGTTTTTAATTAATGAGCCATAATATTTAATCTTATATTCTTTCGTCTGAGTGTTAAATGGTTAAAAAACCAGAGGTTTTAAAAATTATCTACTTAAACTAATATGAATGTGAATCATTACATCTGTTGTCTCGGTGTCGGGCGCAGTGCGGCTTTGATGGAGAATACTGTCTTCCGGTTGTTGGTAAAATTCAATGTCACTCTGTCATGGTTAGGGTCTATCACTTACGATCAGGTGAGCATCCTGATTGTCCTGGATACTTTGGAAGATTAAATAAAGTTTGATATAATGGCAACATTACAAAACCACTAAAATTATTAACTCAAAGGAATTGAAGACTAAATATGTTCATTAATCATTTACTTCGTTATATTTTTTTCTCTGATCAAATTTTATGTTTATTTCATATTAAATCTTGAACGATTGAATTGGATTAATATCATTGTTCAACGTTATGAACTTAGATTATCGAGTTTTACCACGCACGAGTGATATATTGTGAGCATATTCAACATTGAGAGCAGTATTATATATAGGAGCGTCGGTGGCTCAATGGTGTGGACTGTCGCCTTCCTACCGGGAGGGCTGAGGTTCAAATCCCGACACGTACCAATGTGTTTTCGTTAAATATATGTACGTTATTCGACGCTCTTACGGTGATGGAAAACATCGTGAGGAAACCTTCATGCACGCCTGCGAAGAGATTCGAAGATTGTGTGTGAAGTCGTCCAATCCGCACTTGGCCCGCGTGGACGACTAAGGCCTTATCACCCTATACGGATAGGGTAAACAACTATATATATTTTTTGCAAGGTTCTGTTCTGCATGATGAATGTGATGTAAGATTTTTCCAAACTACCATTAAATCTCAACTTATATTGTTTTGCGCCAGATATCCCGGTCCTCCGCTTTCCTCATCGAGCCTCCACCAGCGACCTTGCCAAGACGCGGTCTCCACTCCAGAACTCGTTTGCTCCAACAGCCATCGGTTCTGCGACATACGTGACCAGCCCACTGCCTTTAGTGCTTAAAAAAATTCATCATGAAGTGCCCCTTTCATTTAGAGGAAGTTGACCAGCATCTGCCCCCTGTGATTCCTGCGCCCCAATCTATGAAGTCCGATTTTCGATTCACCGCATTCTTGTACTGTGGAGTTGAAATCCCCCATAACAACATTGTAAAGGTCGAAGTTTTGCCATTTATGACTCTGAAGATATCCTCATACACGGTTTCAACCTCTTCGTCGCAGTGTGACGAGTTCGGCGCATATACCTGTACCACCTTCAGAGAGTATCTGTCGGTGAGTATAAGTACAAGGTACGCTACCCGGTTCGACACACTACTGATTACCACAACGTTGCTGACAAGGGAGTTGTGAACCAGAAAACTGACACCACCTTAGGAAACCCTTTCACCTTCTCAGAAATAGAGCAAGTGTCCGGAGTCCAGGGTCATCGTGTCCTACCTCTCTCGTCGGACTTCAAATAACCCCAGTATGCTCCAGTCAATATGACTCAGCTCTTCTTCTAATTCGGAGAGATGATGGTCCAGCCGTATCGTGCGTCCATTATACAAGGCCAATGTCAGTTGTTTGCGGCAGCCTTTCGTAGTCCGGGGATTCTTCGCACCCCCCGCCCCACTGCCGTGGTCGGGAATAGGGGAGCTGCTGGAACTGGGGGCCGATTCCGGTTGGCGCTACTCATGGGGGGTAAATGCCCGGAGTGAACACGCTGGGCAGGCGGGTTAGTGACTAGGGGGTTAGAGCATGAACTGCTGCCCACCATCCGGTTTAATATCCCTTTCTCGGCTTTTACGACACCTTCGGGAAGAGTAGGGGTAGGGACATATGTTTTCTATTCTGCCGTACACGGCGTATCAAGAGTAGAGATACAGATACCAATTTTATAATGGAATTTCCGCAACTTGTTTGTTAACAAATGGTACCTACAAACACCCTTTGTTACCAATGAAAAATATCTGCATTATTTATATTCCCTGAATCCTTAAAATAAAGGACGTAAAATTGTGTCAGAATCTCCGCAAAATAGTACAGGTTCTATGACTCTGAGTTCTAATTCAGGAAAGGGAAACCATATAGTAGTAGTAGCCGACGTTTGCCATTACACCAAATCAATACAACTATCGATAATAATTTCAAACTTTTGGAAGCAGAGACTATTATATAGTACATACGATCAGTGTTGCCACCGTAGCCCTTTAGGGGCTAGATATAGCACTTTGACTTTTAGTGTACTGCTATTGGAGAGATTAAAGTAGATAGTATTGAAAGATTTTAAAAATACTTACTCAAAAAATGTATAACATTGATTCATGATCATAAGAAAAAGGGTTTAATAAATAAAACCATAGTTTCTAGTAAAAGTATATTAATTTTTAATCATAAACAATATAAAAGAGATTTAATGGTGTTTAAGAAGTCTCAAAACCAACATGTAAAACCTTGCAGAACACATATAGTGCTCTCAATCTTGAACAACATAGTGCTGTGCAGGTACAGTGTTCATGACTCACTATCACTCGTGCGTGTCGTGGTATAGCTCGATAAACTAAGTTCATCAGGTTGAAAAATGATATGATGCATTATCAAAATAATATACATAGTATTTACCTATGTTTTATTGATACCTGTGAACACATCTTTTTAAGATGAATAAACCTGAATTCTAAAAGAATGTTAACAGTAAGTATGTAGGTAAACAGTTAATAATTAACACAGAATTGAAAAAAGTATTTTATTAAGAAATACATTTACAACACATATTGAATATGTTTCATATAAAAATATAATTTATAATACTAAGATAATAAGCCTTTACTATAAATAAGATCAATTTGATGCAATTTGAAACAATTAGGTAAGGTAAGCTGTAATGTAGGAATTGATCAATATAATTATATACAGGTAGGTATTCTTTGCTGCACTTTTTGATTTTATCAGCAATAAATTTTATCATAATGCAATACTTAGTTATTCCAATCATACAATAGTCCTTCATTTATTATAATAGTTATTTGATGACTAAACATTATTGTAATTAAAAGCAACAAACATGGTCTAACATAAAAAAAATACAGGAGAAGATACTTTTTCAGTAACTACATAAAGAAATAATTAAGGACAAATACAATAGTTGTTTGATTTTGACCATAATATACATAAAAAAACACATGTCATGTGATGTACAAAATATTACAAATTAGGTCTTTTTATCTAGCAAATTATCTACAAAGTCTTGAGCTTTAGAATCTTAATAGAACATTTATTCAGTTATCAAAAAAATATATCACCTTCACAATGAAAATTAGAGGTCATTTAGGAGACAAAAAATAGTATGCAGTACTTAATGTACTAATATTGTATATGTATTTATATAATAGATGTGACATTTGTTGACCTTTAGAAAACCACATTATTAAACTATAATGAATTTTATAACAGTCTTATTTTCAGCATTTAAGGTAAAATATTGATCACAGTTATTATATAAGTATAAAAATAATGGAAGATCTTGTTATCTTAAAATAATGGAAATACCTATTTTACAGGTAAGGCACTTGCACAACCATAAGGAATAATATTAACTTGCTAACTGAATGTATATAAATTATGCAGCTCTATGACCTTACTATGACCTTATTACACTATTATAACCTCAAGAGAATAAATACATATATTTCAAATAAAATTGGAATGATGCTTACAAACATTATTATGCTCTTACACTTAATTATAAATATCACCAAATGGGAAGAAACCAACACCCTATAAATAAGATAAAAATATCAAAGCATTTAGAGAGATGGCTTTATCCACTTATAAGAACCAGAGTATTTGAAGTCATAACCTTGTAACTTACTATCAGCTTCCTTAGGTCCTCGAGATCCATAAATGTATGGTAAAGGTTTTACTCTCTTTTCTTCCAATTCCTTCAAAACAGGTGTGAAAATTCTCCAAGCTTCTTTCAACTCATCATCACGAACAAAATGCATTTGTGTTCCCCATGAAGACATCTAGAATGAGCCTTTCATATGCATCAGGGACATTTGTTTCTCTGTACCGCAAACTGTATGTTAAATCAAGTTCTGTCTCAACAAGATCAAAATTCATTCCTGGTGACTTGCACATCAATTTCAAATAAACTGCCTCACCAGGTTGTACTCTTAAGACTAACTCATTTCTTTTACCATGTCCATTAAAAATGTCTCCTGGAACATCTTTGTACTGAACTCTTACCTCAGCTTTTCTCTTTCATTAAGGGCTTTACCACATCTCAGGATAAATGGCACACCTTGCCATCTGGCATTGTTAATCCATAATGCAGCTAGTGCATAGGTTGGAGTTATGGAATCTTTTGGAACTGTGGGATCATCCAAATACCCCAGTTTCTCATCATCTTGACCATCTGGATTGCCTAAGTACTGGCCTATTAAAATATTGTCTTGACTGATTGGACGAATTTGTCTGAGAACTTTCACCTTCTCGTCTCTTATGTCATTGGGATTTAATGATACAGGTTTTTCCATAGCTACTAAAGATAGTATTTGCAGAAGATGGTTCTGCATTACATCCCTTATTATTCCAAAATCATCAAAATAACCTCCTCTGCCTTCTGTGCCAAAAGGTTCCTTAAAAGATATGAGTACAGATGCAACATTCTCCCTGTTCCATGAAGGATCAAAAATGGAATTTGCAAATCTTAATGTCAACAAGTTCTGCACCATTTCTTTGCCAAGGTAATGGTCGATACGGTAAATCTGCTCTTCTTTAAACAAGCCAGCCAAATGATTGCTTAATTTACTTGAAGAAATATCATCCCTTCCAAAGGGTTTTTCAATTATCACTCTTGTATATCCTTTTAGAAATACAAGCATTTCGAATATTCACTGTCACATCTTGAAACACTGTAGGGGGCACAGCTAAATAGAAAATTCTATTAGCAACAGGTCCTTTTTCAAACTTAGTTATTAACTGGTTTAGCATCTCATAGTCAACACGCTTATCATAAGCCCCAGCAAAGTACTCGTTAGCTGCCCAAAACTTTTCGAACTTTTCCTCCTCACCAGGACGCACCTTCATGTACTTCTCGCTTTTCTGTCGCACCTCTGCTATAGTTTGTTTAGTTCGGGCATAACCTATAAACTTGGTTTTTTCAGGAAGAAGGTTATCACGATATAAAAACCATATAGTTGGATATATTTTCTTCTTTGCGAGGTCTCCTGATGCTCCTAAAAGTATAAAAGTGTGGGGAAATTGAAAATCCGATTTATTTTCCATGTTTCGGTAACCTAACCAAAAACTCTCTTAACACAAAAATGTAACACAAGTTTAAATTATTTAATGAGGACAGCAACAGAACTTGTATTAAGTGAAGATAAAAAGCACTAATTAATGCTAGTCACTATTATTAAAGAATATAAAAAGTTTCAGTTCCAAGTCCATTCACTTTATATACTTAACTTAAATAGAGTTTTCCACTGCAAATTTTTAAATGCACTCGTTGCGTTAGTTGCTGAGCCACTTACATTTACTGATTTTTGGACGAAAAATAATTTCAACCAATAGTAAACGTAAGTGGACATACTTTGAGCAATGAAAACAATGACATCGTTCGGGGCGCTCTATGACATTTATTTGACATTGAATTGAACAGGCTGTCTGTATGACATGTACTGTTTTCATTTACGTCCATGGTTCTTATCCGTTGTAAATAAATTAAAAAAAGCTACTTTAGGAAAAAGAAAATATTATTATAATTATTATTATAATTGACTTCAAAATTTCAAAGACCTTGTTAAAGGGTTGTTGCTACTTTTCCCTTCAATATTTTAAATATTCATTTATTCATACTACCAAAATTCTGAATTTATCATAGGGGTTTAGGTAAACATTTGTTATCACTTGGTTTGTGGAATTGATTTACTAAACCTATACATACCATAACATTTCAAAGACCATTCAAAAACCATTTTAAACAAAATTTGCAGAAGAAACATGTTTATGCAGTAACGAAACGTCGTAAACTCACTGTGACGTGACGCTAGCTGACTACCTATGTCAATTGTCATTCCTTTAAATCTTTTGTTGAATTATTTGAAATTCGGTTAGTTTTACAGTGTTCTAAAAAAACACCGTTTTTATTAATCAGTCAAAGAATAATTTGATGTCCAATGTGTTTAAAAAATATTATTATTATTATTATTTGAGAACTGGACAAGAATTGAAGCTTGCCTATAGGTATATTTAGTTCAACGACCTTGTTACTGACAGGTTCATCTCTGAGACTGTACTAATTTATGAAAGTGGTATACCTACCTACTCTACAAGCGAGAAATAAGTTGCCGATATGGAGCCTACGAGAGAACCAGGCAAGTAAATTATTTCTAATTTTATATCCAGTAAACTATGTTCAAAGGTACTAGGCCTTTGTTTGGCCCTCAACATCATCTTTGTTAGGTTTCCCAAGTAATGACCAAAAATTTCATTTACCCACATAAATAACAGAATAAATAAATAAATGCAAAAAAATATTTTTAAAGGACACATTATCAAGTTCAAGTTATCCTGACTTGGATAACTTGAACTTGCTTAATTTAAGTCATAAGTATGTTTGTAAATTATCTAACAGCAGTATATATTTTTTTCGTTGGAGGTAGTTATAAAACATTATGAAACTAAATTTATTTCCTTAAATACAAATTAAACAGTAGGCAATGTGTGCAATAATCACAACAGTTAACAGAAAATTTATCAGTTTATTTATTTAAGTTACCTACCTTAGATCAAACATCAAGTTGCAAAAAAATATTAATTGTGTTTTTGGTCTTGTCTTGTTTTGCATCAGTAATTTATCAAATATAATGTAGGTAGTAATTTTTATGCTGTAAATCTATTTAGAATAAATCATGTGTCATTTGTTAAAATACTGTATCAAGCTTAAATCTAGATTTACCTCAAAAACATATTCTTTAAAATGTGTGAGAGCTTAAAGATTATATTCTGTATATTTCTGTAAAGTATTTACAGAAATATACATAATATAATCTATTGACCTACTTCTTGTTAATTATTTATCTATTGCTAGATTTTAAACGGAGTTAATTTTTTTTTTCCAGTCTAAGTGTACCATTAATGTATGCAATACAAAATTAAAATATGGTTTCCTTCATTATTTTAATTTGTTCAGAATTCTTATTAGCAAGTGGGTTGGTGGGTTTCGTTTACTAACTATGAAAAAAACAGATAGATGGCGCTATCTCATTCCTAAATAACAACATAGATGGCAGCACATGTAACTGAGTGAACTATAATGTTTGTTTTGATGTAGGTAAAACAAAAAATAGTAACATAGATACTTAAAATTAGGTAGTTAACCCAATTTGATATTTAAATTTATTTATACATTTTATTCTTCATCAGTTTTATTTTTCATGAATTTATTTGAGTTGAAATTAAATATGTGCAATATAGGAACCTATCCTTTATGTGCATGTATGTATACTTTGTATTAAGCAAACAATTTATGTCTTACATTAATCAAATTAATTTTTGTCTTGTTTAAACTTATTTTTCAACACTTATTAGTACTAAGATTTGTGGTATTGACTATGCTGTCATAAAATTAAGTTTATAAGGTTTTATTTTATATTTAAAGAACTTTTTTATATTTACACTTTTTTAAGCTAAAATATAGCATTACCTATTAAGAAATTTACATATTTATAAAAAAAAAAAAAATTAGAATGTTATATTTCGAAATAACTCAAATAATTAAAAAAATATATATAAAATCAACAGAAAAGGTTATTTTTTTATGGAATATCACTAATTGATAGAATTATTTTAACCATACAATGGTTTTTATTAAGTAGTAGGGGAGCCAAGGGTGCTAAATCGGGATTTACTCAAGAGCTAAAGGGGCCTATTGGAGCAAACATATTATTTAGTTTTTAGTACTTGTAACATCTAGTTTTTGTCATACTAAGTATTGCCAGATAGTGTGTGGCAGTTTTTTTTCATGGCGTCGCGGTTAGTAGTTATCTTGGTGATTATACAAGTCAAAGAACTCCCCCCCCTCCCCCTAATCCGGTTTGGGCCCGCGGTGGGTTACGGCCCAATCTCCCCAAAGTCTAGCAATGCGGAAAGGACTGTCCCTGCAGTGGGATGTTATGGGCTGATGATGATGATGATCATTCGATATGATGACCTGATGCTTCCTTGGTATAACATCAGCTACAGGACCAGCTGATACTGTACCATAAGAGAAACCTATCTAACTGATCTATAAGCCGGACCAACCTTGGATGTGGTCTTCATTTTCAGTAGGTATGTGTTGAAATTTCTTGATAATTACGAAGAAATTTCATATCAAAGTATAAAAAATATGGCTTTAATGTTTACAAATCTTCAAATAGTTCAAAATATTAATACTAAACCTCGTCGAAATGAAGCATGGTTGTTGGGTCTGGCACTCACAGGCATCCCTACACAAGAAACACTAGTGGCCATCGAGGGTAGTGTGCCAGGTGTCCCAATTTGCGCGGGACTTTCCTGATTTTCAGGGGTCTGAGAATGCGTCGCGATCGGACGCTTAATGTCTCGATTAATTAAAGAAGAAAAAGATGTTACTTACATGAAAAATAAAAGAATTACGCACGTTACTTTACTAGTTACATCACTTTCAAATTCAAAATGCACGTCATCAGTGTCACATCACATTTTTTTAACTATCGGGAGATCTGCAACCTAAAATCCCGACTGTCCCGATTTTAAACAAAGCGGACCTGGCATCACTAGTCGAGGGCAATGGGCCAGCCGAGAACCAGGTGTGCTGCCATGGGTGCGATGCGCGTGCAACATTTACGGCACATTTTTCGATTTGGCATTGTTGATTCGACAAAGTGTTGTGATCTAAGGTTCAAATAAAATGTTGTTTTTTCTTAATAATCATAATCAATAGCATAAATTAATAGATCAGCCTATAACATGCCACTGCAGAGCACAGGCTTTACCAAACAGAACGGCAAATGGGATAATTGGGCCGTAAAACAAACTCTCAGGCCCAATGAAGATTGATAAGTGTTGACATCTATCATCTATACTAATATTATAAAGCTGAAGAGTTTGTTTGTTTGTTTGAACGCGCTAATCTCAGGAACTACGGGTCCGATTTGAAAAATTATTTCAGTGTTAGATAGCTCATTTATCGAGGAAGGCTATAGGCTATATATCATCACGCTACAAGCAATAGAAGCGGAGCAGCAATGAATAATGTTTCAAAATCCGGGGGAAACTCTTACTTGGAGATTCCGCTGCGTACGCTGCGTAAACGGTTAAAGTTTCGCAAAAGTCATGTATTAGAGTATTGTTACCCTTTTAAAGGTCTACAAAAAAGTCCGACAGCATATGTCTATCTTTTAACGGTTAGCTCCCTATAACATAATTTTCTAAATTTTTTTCTAAATAATGCATCATTTGCGAAGCTATTTTCATAAATATGATATCAATTATCCAAATAAATACTTTATTTATCACAAGTATTTCATTTTAAACAAAATTGCCCTTTACATCATTCAATTTAAACGAATATCTTATGAGATATCGCAGTTTTAACTCACCTATATAAATTAAGTAGCGGGTGAAAGAGAGCGTTAGGCCAAAGTAACTATTCCACGCGGACGAAGTCGCACGCAAAAGCTAGTCTTCGATAACCATAACCAACTGGTATGTAATAAAGCTTCCAAGCACGGAGGGATGTTTTTTGGTAACCAATCCGATGGTTGATCCGATCCGATCCGATGATATGTTCGTACATAATATACAAAAATAATATTATATATATATATATATATAATATTATATAAATATATATAATATATATATTATATATATATATATAATATTACTATTATATATTTTTATTATATTTTGAATTTCTCTAGTGGTTTCTCCTGGTCAAAGACTCGCGGGGATAATTTTCCCAATGAAACAATACATTTTATTGTTTTTCCCGCGATAAGTCTTCGAGTGGTGCCACTATAATCCTATACCTACGTTTTTAATTTCAGCCTCAGAGCAGTCTTGGCGAAAAAGCATACAATTTGCATTTTATTCATATGGAAATCAAATTGTATCAGTTTCAAGATGAGGTGCCAACACCAACTACGTAATTGGCGCTGGTCAGTAAGTGGTACAGAGTATAGGGATTGCTTTTTTGTCGTACTGACTACTGCTGTTGGCCGCAGATAGCGTTTACAGATTCACCAGGCTATTGGCGAGCGCGAGATGGTTCTCAGCCTTAAAATTGAAGGTGTTGCATGAGCAGCACGTGTGATTTGATGCGACAGGCAGCGCGGGCGGGCGGAGGGCGAGGGGTGCGCAGTCGTGTGCAGTGGACCACTCGACGTCGCACAAGGTCAAGGAGAATGATTAACAACGAAAATACAGCAAAACAACGATGGCGACGCGGGGTAGGTGCGGGACGGAGCGGCAGTCAGAGTAGCGACGCCGCCCGCATCGGCCGCGAGCAAGGCGCCGCTCGCGACGAATTCGAAAATCGATGCACAATCCTTAATCGCCTATCGTCATCACGTACGAATTGATACCATAACCCTCGACGAGTTTTGTCGCCACGGTTGCAATGTCCCCCGACAGTAGTCGCGATGCGTCCGTGTATGCGGCTGAATAGAGCTCTCTGTGTATATCTTGTGGTTAAAAACATAATAGCGTACAATATATATATTTTTACCATGTTTTAGTAATTTCAACATGTAACTGATTGTGCATGATGTACCGCACGTGGGTACGACTGCTCGTGATTAGTTGCTAATCAAACGTGGCCACAAAATTTGCGAATATAATTTAACGTAAACAATAATTTGGTATTATGATCAATAAGCTTTAGCTTCTTTGGTAAATGAGTACCGATAAAGAAATTAAAATTTTTAATCGTACATAAATATTGGTATATAATTAACACGAGCCGATGTAATCAAACTTCAAGATTGCATGCCGGCTGAAGTTAAAGGCTTAGATTTTATTTGCCCTATTAATCATATTATAAAGTTGTTTTAATGCTCTATGTCTTTATCAGACACGAGTCGTAAAGAGCATTGCAAGGTTGCAAGTGTATTGACTGTCGGTGTTTTGAATACATTTATCTGGGTGCTCTATCGCTCTAGTCATTCGGTGCATTTTCACTTGATTATCATACGTGAAAAAAATATAGGAATATCAATCTCGAAGCAGATATAAGAATCTTTCTTTAATATGATATACTGACGTCAAGATGATGTAACCGACAACCAAAACGGTGCCAAGATCATCTTCCATGGGACCTAGTCTCCTGAAAACCATAGGGATTCTAAAGGGGTTCGGAAGTTATTATATTAAATACTAATTTAATGGATTTCTTATGTGATTATTGATAAATTGAATTTAAAGCCGATAAGGCTATCTATGGGTCAAAGCTTTTTAAGGGCAGTTGAACAACTGGACAAATACTTATTTTTGAAATTGAATATTGATTTAGTTTTACAGTTAAATGAAAAAGGGCGAAAACCGGACTGTTCTTCGATTACATTTCACAATATACTTTGTCATAATTGCATAAAATACACTGCAGAAGTGGAACATTTATTATTTTATAGAGCGGTTATCCAAGACGATTGTATCATTGTCAAGGTCTTCTACTTTATTAGAATTCATTGCCGCCCTCACGCTAACTCACTTAAGGAATACTAATATGTAACATTTTGTTAATGTATAGACTTCGTCTATTTGTTTCCTCGTCCTGGCGTGTTTTGGTGATTTAATAATCAAGTTTGTTTGCATTAATTTCTTAGCTTAGCTACCTTAACTTTGTCTGTATTCGGATAAAGCTTGTCCGTGTTGTCTTTATTAATATATTTCTACAACAAAGAATATAGTTCTGGGATTTAGTAGAAAATTTTATAAATCCACATCTAAAATGAAGGTGTGCATCTGCCTACTGAGGCAGAACTGTTTAATTCAAATGAATTCACGGTCAGCTAAACAGACATTCGCATATTAAACCGAAAAAGGTTCTCATTATCACGGTGACCCAAACTTTAATCAATGCGGTGTAGGTATAGGTTTCTTATGTGCTTATTTGTATTAATTCGTAAATACATTTTACCAGACGAACGACCATTAATAATTATATTCGTTGGTACAGTGCCGTAAATGTGTGGCGGGGTGCCACCGGCGTAGATTCAGGGGGCGCAAAAATGGCCAGTCTGGGCATGACAACAATTTTTTAGTTTCCTCCTGATAAGTTCTCGGTCCCGCTGCCGGGACTTTGGGCGACGCACTTGTATTAGTTAATTTTAGTGGGTGTCAGGGTGGGGCAGAATTAACTTGAATAGGGCACAGTTTTAGAAGCTTGCACGCTATGTGCAGAAAAAGCTATTTACGGCACTGCGTGGGAACCTTTATTTCAAATATTTCTCTTTGGGCTCCATAGAGAATAAGTAGCATAAAACAAGTGGATAAGTGACATGTCTATGAATGTGACGTAGGTTGCCTTATTCCTGAAGAGTGAGACAGTGTTGTCATATTGTATATATTAAGTATCCTTAGTTGGGTTATACAATTGCGAGATTTTTCAGTATTAATGTAGCTATGTCTTTTTTCGGTGTGACCTGATGAGACATATTGTATTGGGTCATCTGCCTGGGTACCTCAATTATTTTTTTCCTGCAAAAGAAATTACGGGAATAGCGTTTACATCAAAAGTTTTCGTCTCACACGTCATTAAAAGTTAGCACTTATAAAAAAAGAGGCAGTCTTTTTTATTTAAAAAAAATTATGCTGTCATACTTATTTAATTAGGTTTTATTGCAATTTAATCTCCACATCAAACTAAAAACCACCATATTTAGGATTGTAATAACAGTGCGTTTGTTTGTTAGCCTATTTTATAATAGTTATGTCTGGTCTTTTATAATTAATTACCCTCACTTTTATTCTTATTAATTACTTAATGACACATTAAGTTTATTTATTTCACCACTCGTCATGTCAGCGCAATTTAAATATACTGTTTGACATGTAGAGCTTACCAATTAAGTCTAATTTTATTGCACATCAACCATTAAGTTGAATGTTGAAGTTAAATAGTCTTGATATATTTTCATAGGAAACTACCTACCTATAGAGATATATCGTATTTCTGCTTCATCATTACTCTATAACGTCTCCCTTGTTGGGTAAATGTCAGGGTATAGACCTTCCCGCATAGCATAGCATAACATATTCTGCTTAGTAAGACCTAACTGCAAAGTTTTTGTCTTCATCATTTAAAAAGTCTAAACGATACCTAATGTGTTCGTTCCGTATTCAGTTCCCGCTGATGCCAATTGATTTTAAGTGCATAATGTTTCTAAATCCTCAAAACTGAAGTAGTTGCAGATGTAAGAGCGAACTCAAACAAAAACATAATAAATTCATTCATTTAAAGGTTTCAAATTTACATCCCATACCTCTAAAAAAGTAAGGACGGGTTTTTTTAGTGGTCGAAACCCTGACTACCAAACCGAGGATTGTGGGTTATGATTCTGCAAAGCCTTGCATTTTGTGACGAATATGTTCTTCCCAGTCATGTCTGTTTATTAAAAACTATCCGCCAGTTATATACTTATTATCGTCTCTAATCCAAGCATTGAACTTCCTCACTGTTATTATTTATTGAGATTTTGTATTACCTACATAATGCTTTTAATTGACCCGTTATTAAGCATCCAAAGCAAACTAACAAGTTGAGTGTGGGCTGATTGGTTGATGTAGCTATTGCTATTCTTAGAACTGCTACAAAAAACATATGATTCAATATATCACCTGAAGGTGGTAATACATAAGTTCATCACTTTAGGCAATTTTAACTCGTCCATAGCATGTATGATTTTAGTGTCACAATCACAGACATCCGAATATACAATTAGACTGGACAAGCCGCCAAGTTTATAGGCAGTCCCAGTGTCGCAATTTCTCGCCCCATCTCTTGTATTGGGAAATCGGTGGTCACAATCTTCCGCGCAGATGATTACCTGCTCGTGATGCCGCACAGCGAAGTTCTGGCATTTGGCTAGAGTGGCAGATTATACTCTGTCAGGGACACTGACCGGGTTTAATACAACATTTACTGAAACATTCCTGATAATAACATACAAATTTATATAAAATCCTTACATATTCTCCCAGGACCATACAATAAATTAAGCAAACAACTTGTACCATAAAATTTTCATGATTTCTTCTTATTGCCTTAGGGAGGGAGACCTATCACACATCAGTTTACCACATGATCATATGATGATAGTTGTTTTTATTATACATTTGCCAGTAATAACGCATTGTGTGTAATCGTTTATCGCGTGTCGTCTAATCGCAATCGCGAGTGGTGATCCGCGGGAAGCGCGTGGTCACGGCCAAGGTCTCGTTACGTAACCCTTGTTGGGTAAATGATAAAACGCTTTGCGTTACATTAACCGATGTTTATTTATCTTTTTCGGTTAGAACGTGCACTGCGTTATCGATGTTTTTATTAGCGATATATGACGCAGAAACTGTCCGTTTATCATTTTGGCGTGGTTATTGTTAACGAGATTTTATTGCCTAAAAATAGAAGGATAGTTCCTATTGCGACTTTTAAAATACATAATCTATTTCGTTTTAATATGTATGCTGACATGCTTAGCGGATACTTAGAAGTTGAAGTTATGTTTCAATCTATGCGAATAAACCATAATTCTTGTAATTAAGGAACCAAGAACAATATGCACCAAAAGGAAGCAATAGATCAATTCCAATCACCACCTAATTGATGTTAGTCACACAAAGAAAATGTAAGCTGCCTTAAAGTGTCTTCAAACAATAGATCGTTAATGCCAAAAATCGAAACTGTTGAATTACTATGTTTACAACCTCGTCGCCTCTAATTTAAAATCGCGTCACGCCTGCATATTTGCTATTTTCGTCGTTATTAAAAAAGAAACATTTTTTTCTACGAATTTATATTTTTTTTCGTAAACGGGGATAGATTTAAAAATAAACCCATATTTGAAGTGTTATTTCTGTGCGTCTCTGAAGATGATTTTTGCAGCTTTCTATCTATGACGGATTTGTAAATGGAGTGAATCTCAATCCAGTCCTGGAAATGGGCATTGTTTCGCGTTGAGTTCCGGTTAGGCCCCACGCCTGCCGCCCGAATGGCCGCGTCCGACGAGCGTCGCGATCGCGGCGATCTCGTGCACAAACAAAAAACACCTGTAGTCGTCAGAGAATCGCCAAGGCCGCAGGCCCCCGCGGCTCCGCGTTCCGTTTACCCATATCTCGCGGCGAGTGCATGCACGCTTCGCCCCCGCTCTTGACTCACCGCCGCTCAGGGTTACCAAATTTGGGTTTCCCCCCTTAGTTGGGCTAATAAGGGGTGGGATTATTCCAGTGGCGTTTTAATGGTAGTGTTTTCGTATCCTACTAATACTAAAACAGATTTTAGGGATATTTTGCTTTCTTACATTTCTCATCATGGTTTTGATAACAACATAAGTATTAACGACGTTATTATATTTACAGTTTCAAATGATTTATATAAAACATATAAATAACGAAATATCTAATTATTTAATATTTACAATATCATTTTAATTTGGAGACTTTCAGTAATTTTGGCAGATATAGGAGTTTTCATTTCAACTTTAAGGGTAAATATTTTTGTTAGTTGGTAACACTGTCTCAAACTCACAACACGGGTCATTTCTAGGACGACTACTTAAATTCCAATCCAACGTTTATCGTTTCCCCTGCACGTACTAATACAGATATCGTCATTTCAAATATTCTATTTTTAGAGTCTTCAACATATTCTTATGTCACAATCTATTTTCATATTGTAATAATAACCGAGCTTAAATTAGCGTCGTATTCCTTTACTTCTCTTACAAACCATTCCTAATACAATTTGTGTTATACTTGACCCAATTATGTATTTCCAATAAGTCAAGAGTGTGTCCAACTTATTTCTAGTTTCAGTTGATCATCAACTGAAGCGTTTAAAATGAAATTGAAAAGGAAAGTGAACGTGTAGCGAGACCAATATACGATACGATGCATTGCGCTCGCGTCGCTATTGTCAATGTTGATTGTGGCTGTCGGGCGTCATGTCAAGGTCGGTGCAGATCGATAGCGGAGTGGGGCGGCCCAGATCCGCGTGCATGTATGCACTTCAAACGTACTGAAGAAAGTATACGAAAGTAAATTCCTTTGTAACACCACTATACGCTCTATGAGCGCTGCGTTACGCGTTTTTTCCTCCAGACGTCTTTCATATGAACACGTATAAATCATCGCCCTGCTGTCAGTTGAGATCCTTTATTTCCGTCTCAATGATGCTTAATAGTGCGAGAATACCTATCCTTATTTTGTTATCTTTGTATTCCTCGCAATTTGTTGGCAAAATTTTAATTATTTATGTTAATGACTTATTAGATATAATTATATATACACACACACACACACACCACTCTCCCAAACCACACACACGCAAATGCATGACTGCACGAGCGCTTATGTATGCATGCACAACTGCGCTTAGATAACTTTTGTAATAAAAAAAAAACGCAACATTTTGCTAAACTGTTAAAAAGAGCCTGCCTCTCATGACACAGGGTAACCTTATGTGAGAGCAGTTCAAATAATTTTCTGTACTGTGTTTTATGAAATAACATTTATTATTATTATTATTATTATATGAACGGTCTTTAACACGTGTCTCTTGTGAGGTAGCCAAATGCTGCCATTAATGACTAATAATGAAATCCAAATATTGTTTTGTTATTCCCAGATAAGGCAAAGCGACAGTATGGTGTTAGGTTAGACATTGTTAGGAGGTTTCCATGTGCGATGTCGTTTCCAACAATAAAGTAATGGTTTAATCCATTCGCTTAGTACATGGTCATGGTTTGACGGTGTTGTTATACAATTTGTCGCATTGACGATAGCGTGCCTCGTTTACTGAGGTTGAATATTGATTTATGTGTTTTCCTATTATATACTATACTATAACGGTCATGTAGACTTATGGGCTCATTGCGCGTCGTATCCTTTCACGAAACTATCAATTTCACGGAGTCGTCCGTTGTCAAGGATACCGTCTTATTGACAGGTACGGTAATGGACACTAACTACACGAGTGTGAAAGATGAATTCGCGCTTGGATGGTTTCTTTGAATTGAGCTTGAATTATTACCATCCACCCTTCGCCATAAATATGTTTATCTCTTCGCTCTTTTGAAGTTATCTATTTATTATCTACATATCCCTTGGATGTCTTGTACGTACGTTTGGTATTTGCCATAAAGGGTGCGACAGTTAAATTCCATTATACAAAATTAAGATGCGTGTTTTAAAGTTCAGCAACACAGCTGTTAGCATAAATTGAGCACCAACAGCATTAAGAGAGTAATCTGACATTCAATTACTAATGTAAACTTTACTCAAAGTTTTCAACATTAAGATTTAAGCATGTTTGTGCAGAGCTAGAGATTAAAGTTAAATTAAGTTTGCGTGGGGAGTTATGTTTTGAAGCTATCTATTAAGTTCAAAACGTGTGTTATTTGCGATATAGCATAGTAGATTGGCCGCACGACCTACTCGTATCTATCATAAAAATTCAATTACCATCGTCCTACATGCGGTCGGTCCGTAATCTAATATATATGCACGGTCCGTTCTCATCCTCGTCTGACGAACGCCTTATGTAGTTAGTGTGACAAACCCCTTCGGCCCCTTTGTTTCTAAGTCTTATAAGATATCTCGAATAGATGTCATCAAATGGAAAACTAAAGGGTTCAATCGATTCAAGTAGCCAAACTCTAAGAAGTCCTTGTGTGGAAGATGGTAACTCAATAAACAACTTCAAGTTAAATAATTTGGCTTTCATATAGTTAATAATTATCTTATCATTGTAGCTAAAATTACCTTACAAATTTTTAGTGGTTCCTCGCAGTTTATATCGACATACGTGTAAGTCAAATGTATTATTGTTCTTAAACGACATTCATGGAAACACCGTATTGAAGTATATTTGAATACCTTTACTCAATGTTATTGATATTTAAAGTTAAGTGGCTATAAAAGTGATGTTGTTATCATTATCTATTTTCTTGTTACTTGACGCTTATCAACTTGTACCTATTTGCACTTTGCATTTATTGTTGCGAAGGTATTTGCATAAGTAATGGCAATCGTATGACTCAATGTAAAGTATAAGGTGACCGAAACGTTTAATAATATGATATAGGATCTGAGTGTGTGTTTTGATGTATGTTCATCTTTCACTTAAAAACAGGATCGAATTAAAATTTAAGTAGAAAGCTAAACATAATGGATTATAGTTTTAAGGAATCGGAACCCAACTCCCCTAAAAGACTATATTTTTTAGGGATGACAAAAATCTCACGTTGTTATGGTGTTGTTAGAAGTGGAGCCCACAAAGATATTCTCAGTTAAATACTGGTAGGTACTGAATACAACTGTTAGCGAGAAATATTTTTTGAAAACATTAAAAATTATAATGATTGGAATTTGTCTTGAAAATTTATATGTATATTTATTATTTATATAATTAATACTAACGCTGCGAAGTCGCTAGCAAAGCATGAATAAATAAAGGTAGCATCAACATAAGTTTATGGCGACGAATAGTCAGGATGTGTTTTTGCCTACCAAACTTAACACGTGCAGTTGTGTACCCACAAGGATTCCAAGGCCGCACATGTGTCCCCGAGTATGTGTAAACAAAACCGAATGTTAACAATATTGGTTTGATAGCAACCGATTGAGATTTTGATAAATAGGTGATTCACAGAAAGGTTTTCTGTGAGTTTTTTGGCATAATTTTGGATAAATATACAAAAAAATATTTATTTTATTAGTTAAAATATATTCCCTGACCTCCACAATAGGCAAAGCCTGTTCTGAGGGGTAGTAATTTGTATTTACTAAATTATTACTTAACTGTACATTTTTGCCAGTGTTTAGAGCTAGCAAAAATATTATACAGTAAAAATTAATAGTACATCGTCTGCTTACTCTTATCGTATTCACAGAGATCCACAATGTGCTCTGTAACCATAATTTTAACAAGCAGCTAAGTACATAAAACCGCGGATTAACATTTTTTTTGTAAATACATGCAGAATGCAATAAACACCCAGACCATTCCAAGCACACAGTTTCATACAAATGTTTATGCTGCACGGGGATTGAACTCTGATCGTTAGGTGTAGTAGCCTTCTGCTCGATGGTTACAGCCACACCTTTGATGGTCAATGCAGCGACATACTATGTTATGGTTATTACTGTAGTAATACTAAATATAAAATAAAGCTTTCAATTAAGATCCCAATTGGAAGAATGATTCATACAGATACGATTCCAAAATACGATCGTCGAATGTAAAATAGTTGTATGCAAAGTTTGATGTTAGTAAAATAAACAATGTAAAATGTTGTACGTATATTGGTAGAGGCTAACGCAGGAGTTCGGTCCATGAGTGACGTAAAACTTAATTACAGAAACGCGCCGCGCAGCCACGATCACGAAGGCCAACTGCTAACAACTCCAATTATTTAGATGATTCCTCCGACACAACTCTAAAAATATATAATATTACATAGTTCAATTCGGTACCATTTGTCGGTTAATAGCAAAAAAATGCGATTATAGAGACTTGTTTTCTACATAAAATGAGATTTATTCACGTATGATTGTATGCGGACCTTGAGCTCGACGGGTGAGACCTTCGCCGGTAACCGCGCGGAAGTCGGCGGGTACCTATATTTTTTGTCAAAATCGAGCTCGTTGAATTGCGCATTAGTCACAGGTTTAGCATCGGTGGCGAAGCACGCAGCGCATCGGCGTGGTGCACTGCGATATCGGCGGGCGCGCCACGGCGGGTGCAATAACTATCGCTATCACAATGTCACAACGATGTCTGCTTTGTCCCGGCGGCTGTGACGCTTTTGTTCGCCATATCTCCGCCGCGTTCGCGCGGGCGCCTTCTCCGCATTATTTAGAGCCTTAAATCGAGACGGCCGCTACTCGCGGATTCGCGACGTCGGGGGCACAAATTTGTGTTTGAGATCGTTGGTGAGACTCAGGCCGGTAGGCATTTGTGTTTTATTTGCAGTTATCGCGTTTATTGCAAAAGTGCAAGTGGTTCTAGTGATGTGAGGATGTTAGTGTGTGGCCATGTCTAGCGTGGCGAAGAAAGACAAGCCGACGATGTCTGTGACGGCGCTGATAAACTGGGCGCGACCGGCGGCGCCGGGCCCGCAGCAACCGCCACCGGCGGCGCCCGCGCCCGTCACCAACATGCTGCAGCCGCTCGCCATGCCCTCTGTCATACCTACCGTCGACTGCTCCCTCGATATGCAATGTAAATACCCACAGCATTCTACATTACTTCACTAAATGTTAATGAATTCTCATGGAACGCAAATAGTAAAGCCTTGAAGCAATCGATAAATCGATACAATGCATGATTATACATTTACCAGCTTCTGCTTATTATGTCCGTAATATATTCGAATTGAATCCGATATAAGTTTCGATTAAAAATCGAAACGATTGGTCATTATTGAAATTTTGCATAAGATTCATCTTATTGTTCAAAGGATTTACCGCATAAAACAGTTTTGTTTTTAAATACACGATTTAAGATTAAGTATCAGAAATATTGGGTTTGTGATTGTGCGGAACTATTAATTGTCATATTGCAATGATAATTCCGAGTGTTTATTTTGTTCCGATCTACAGTTATGTAGGTAGTGTAGGTAGGTACTTCGTTTTCCAGTGCCCTTACATTGTCTTAAAGGTTAGTTATTTGCGTTTTACTAATGCCAAATAGTAAATATAGCTCGAAGTGTACTTAAAACAAATTTCCTTTGTCTTTTACACGTTGCAAAAGTAACTGAAACACTAAGTTGATGATTTTAAAATAATAATATCTACCAAAACATATTTCTTTCTTTGATCTTAAATATCTTTAATAATGTAGCACAACGTTATTAATATATTTCAGATGTCATACCATATCACATAAATTATATGTCTTAATCAAAGCAAATATCTTAATTTATCGGTCACACGAAGGAAACATTTGCCAGACAACTTGCTAATTACTCAAATTACTCTGATGTGATAAAAGCTAGATCCGTTTTACCGCCCCCAGACAAGATCATCGTTTGTTATTAATTAGAAAGATATAAATTGGAACCTGCTCAGTTTCATAATTTAGATTAAAATAATCCGGTAATAATTTAACGTATTCTGTTCAGATACCGTGTTAATTCTCACATTAGTAACGTTCCCTTTATCTTTATATTATTTTTTAAACAAACATGACATTGCGTTTCAAAATAAATGTTGTATGCATCTTTATAGGCTGACATAATCGTCAATATATCTAAAAATAAACACATGATTTCATGTTCGATTACTAGTTGATATAAAATTTTATAATATATTTATAAATTTTATATCCAACATAATCATCACTAAATTTATAATTTACATTAAAAAAAATGTGAAATAATCATTAAATCTTTGCATTAAGCTTAACAACTTCATTGATTTGGGATTTAAGGGCTTTGGCCTCTTATTTTCGGGTTCTGTGCTAATCGCATCTATCCGCATCGTACAATGCCAAATATTCACTGGGTTATTGGATAGTCATTGCTTGTTATGTCTCTTGCTTCGTTGCATATAAAACAGATTGATAAAATCTGGGTATGAATATGTGAAGATTTCGAAACAAGTGCAACTAGTGTTTTGCAACAAATTGACGTATCATATGCAAACAACGATAAAAATATCAAAGGATAAAAATGGATTGAAATTGTTTACACACGTGCTCGTAAAAGTGACCGCCGATGCAGTCATTTTGTTTTATAGTACGTTTAATATGCGAATGATCCAAAATTGGACCGATATGGGTAATAAAGACACGTCCCATCAAATCCGATTAGTCAGCTACGCTCACATTTTGGAAAAGTTAAATAAAATAATGTCGTTAAATTTAACGTTTCAACGTTATAGTAATAAAACATTTATTCGGTACGTTTAAAAACGGATGCAACCGTGCGCAGAAATAAATCGGAACGTGATTGATGTTGGAAAAAGCCAGCGGTGCTACATTTATTTAGTTGCATTAACCTTATCTTTAAAAAAAAAATTCAAAACATAAAAACTAGTTACAATTTTAAGTAATCTGCCAAAATGCACATGCAGTTTGTCGGCAGCAGTTCTAATAATAAACGATGTGTGATGGAATTATGTCTTAAATCAGGGTTGCTTGACAACTGACTACATAATTCTCCTTGTATAATATAAGCCACACAAGCAGAAAATGAAAATATTGGATCTCACGCGTTGAGATGGCCGTGGAGTTCCTCGCATCCGGGGTGGCCTTTACGTTCGTGACATTCAGACAAGCTGCAGGAGTATCGCCTACGTTACGGAAATAAATGTCTGGTCATGCAGCCTCCGCCCGGTCCCGGTAGTAAGGGTAGACCCAAGAAGTTAGTTTGACGTCGTACAGGATGACATGCGTGCTAATGGTTACTGTTATGGATGCTTAAGATCGAGCAAAGTGGAAGAGAAAATGTCAGAAAGCGGATCCTGGGCTTCAGTTTGCAAGTTCCGAAAGTACCGCTTAAATGATGATGATGTTGTTTGTCGCGATAGTTTAAGACATTACTATATTTTATTGTATATATACTAGTATTAAATAATTAGTGTTGTATTACGATTACAAATTCCAATAAATTTATTATTTAAGTATCTTTGTTAAAATAGGAACCAACGTACGACTATTCAACGTTCATTAGTGTTCAGTGCATGCTTAATGTAATTAACTTTTTTACTTTATATCGTTAAAAGCATTTCTATTTTACCACTTTACATCAAAGGTTCTAATTATAATTAACAGAGTATTTTGTTTAGTAATTATAAACGTGTCTAAAACATAAGCTTAATTGCAATAAAAGTTCTAAATTGTAAGATGCTTTAGATCTAAATTGAACTATCGATTGTGTTATTTTTGGTGTTCAGCCATTTCAACCCTCCGAGCGAGACGGCTCCTAATGAAGTATTACCGGCTCATATCTTCCATAACGTTGTTTATCCTTTCATAATGTTACTCAGAATCCTTTTACAACGTTCGTAAACAAATTAGTAAAATGAGCGTTATTTTTCAGGCACGAGTAAGTTAAATCTGTACAATTTTGCCCTCTACTCGATTTAATCCAAGAAACGAGATAATCGGAAGTGTCTCATTCAGGTTAACCTTGAATGTTGATCGAGGGAATAAAAAATGATTGGTGTCTCACTTTGTATCTGTCAAACAGAATTAGGCGATGTCGGCAGCTTCATTGTGGACATAGTAAATTCATTCTGAATAAGTTGTTATTATCTCGCTTATTACTATTTATTAGGTCAGGAAATTGTGTTCTAAGTTCGACTGTACTAATTATCTTTGGCGGTTCGTTTTTGAGGCACTGCACTACTACACTACGAGTTCATTATGTAATTTATACCAACATGTTTCAAAAACCAAGTACATCATTGCTGCATTTACTACAAGTCACTACATTGTTTGTTTTGCTATTTTAGGGCCTATGTTTGATAATAGTACCTACAGTCACAGATTTAATAATATATACTATACAGATGATGGCATCCCATACTGCAAAAACGTGACCATCTACGGAAGCTATTTGAGAAGCTATTTTTAACTCACTTTATTCTCACTAGATGCCACTAGGTCCGTGACTAGTGCTTAGCAAGTTTGCGTAGACAGATTAAACTGATATTTGAAAATGGATAGGTGGCGTAAAAACACAGCTATTAATTAATCACAGTTCTAAATAAGGACGGCAAACAGCGCATTTATTGTTTATTCTTACGGCGCGTGCGCTTTGACAGAGCGCAACGTTGCGCGTTAGTGCGCTCTTCCGAATCCGATCCGACTAAAATGTAATTTCTCAAACCAAACATTTTGATAGGCAGTAGGTATTGTACGATTCACGAAAGAAGACTATCGCAGAATCATTTTTAGGTCCTATGGGGGTACGGCAGAGGGGCGGAGAATATTGTAAGAGCGGGCAACGCCATTGGTCGGCAGCTTCTGAGGACAAGGTTGCTCTATCGCTATTCGTCTATATTAAATTTGGCGCGCTGACAGTACTCTAGAATACAGTCGGAAGGAAAACTTTTTGTTGCATTTTATTTATTGTTATTTTTTTGTTTGCTGAGCCATTCATTGAAATTCTCTAGTGTATGTTGCTTCGAAAAGCCAGGCGAGAAGGATGATATAAGTTTAAATATTTTGTAAGTAGATTGTTGACAAGGTTTCGCAAGTCTTGCAACTTTGTTGAAAAAATTAAATCAATATATCCACCTTTAATTAATCTATAACAGACATAATAATAAAAATATCGGATTAATTTGAATAGAAAACAGAACCATTAGCTATATTTTGAAATACTTGTCGGTACTTTGCTGATTATACTATCCCATGATTATTTGTTATATTCTACATGATTATGAAGAAAATATGTTTCACTATCATTAAAATATCAATTTCCTTTTACGCTTAAGAAATACTCTATAGATAAAATTTTCATAGAACATGGTCATAATATCTCCGTCTCCCACCTTACCATCCGGATTTAAATCCTATAGAAATGGCTTGGCCTCCGTAAAAGTTATGTTAGTAGCAAAAACGTTAAGTGGGATATAAGCAGCGTAATTAATTTTATAAAGAAAAAGTTAATCTAATGGTTCCACAAGAATGGAAAAAACTATGTGACATAGTAAAATTTGAGCCTGAATTATGTTTAATTACATAGGTATCTTTTAATCCTGGAAATTTATAATAGAATTTGATTATATGAGTTAATTAAAATAAAATATTTTTTTGATGTAAGTATTTTGTTCATTAGTACATGCGCAGACGGCCGCATTTTTGGTCTTCTTTGGTGAATCGTACTATATCTATGTATATTTGACGCGCGCGTCGTGCGTGGCGTGTGTAGTATTGTGCAAATTTAATTGCAATTAAGAATTGATTAATTGTGACGTTGCAATTAAACAATGAATTTATTGTTGATTGTGAACCAATAACAAATGAATTTCCAGGTTTTTTAATTAAACTTTTATTAAATAAAACTATTACTCATTATTATTTCAAAAATATAGAATATTATATAGAATTGAGCAGTAAGCCGTTGGTTCCAGGTGGGGGTTATTAGAGGAGGCTCTTATTATATATTAATAAATATCCACTGATATACACACAGCGCCATCTTGCCGCAAGTTAAGCGTGAAGCCTGTATTATGTATGAGTTCTAAACATACTTATACACTTTTCTTGTAAATAATATAAAAGCCAGATATTTTGTGAACGAAAAGCATCTTATATGTAGGTATATAGCCGCAAGAGCGGTCTTGAATGGAAGCCATCAACGGCGACGATATATTTATCAAAGGACAAAGGATACAAACATAAGGACTTAAGCGCCGTGCAAGACGCGTCACTTACGCGTTTTCTTCAAAATACTTATTAGTGTTTTGAATCAATGGTCACTTATTCCACACTTGTAATGTTTTTTATGTTTTTGTTATATTTAGTTTTCGACACTATATTAAATTGCGTTTTTAATTTGCTAAGGAACTGATATAATTTATTTTTATCACTATCAATACCGGTGAACTGAATTTATTTTTGAAGACGGAAAGTAAAGGTAGGCTCTTCGTTCCAGCGTTAGGACGGTAACTTATTTATGCATATCAATATATATGCGGTACTACATATTATGCCAAAATAACAATGTTTAAAATTTTTGTCGGACTGTCAGTTTGTTCCGGGTAATCTGTGAAACGGCTTGACGTATTTGGACGGGACTTTTTTTGGCAGGTAGCTGATGTAATAAGGAAAAACAGGGGCTGCTTTTGAACCGACTTAAAAAAAGGAGGTTACTCGATTCGACCTTGGCAAAAAAACGGAACCCTTATAAATTCGTCAAGTCTGTCTGTCTGTCCGTCCGTATGTCATATCCTTTTTTCTCCGAAACTATAAGAACTACACTATTCAAACTTTGTAGATATATGTATTCTGTGAACCGCTATAAGGTTTTTACAAGAAACTTGAAAAAATATTAATATATTTTGGGGTTTCCATACAGTGAACTGAAAAAAAAATTTTTTTCATCGACCCCCCCCGTTTGGTGTATCAATGTGTATAGATCTTGAAAAATGGTATCGAGGTTTCTAATATCATTTTTATAACTTGAATATTTTGCGCAAGAGACATTTTCAAAGTTGAAAAAAGTGTGTTAGAAATTCGAGGAGGGCTCTAATTTCTAAACTATGGGGTTGATAAAATAAAAAATGATGTACATAACCATAAAATCTGACAATCAAATTTAGTTTAAGCGATTTCTGATGTGAAGTTTTTTTTATACGTCATAAATGGTGAACCACTATTTTCTCATAATAAAGCTATATATTTTATTCTATGTAACTTACTGCTGCGGAACCCACCACTATGCGACTCGCGCTTGCCCAATTTTTTTACGTTTGTTCGCATATATCTTCGTCGTTTATGAACTGATTTTATGATTATTTTTTTTGTTGGAAAGAGGATAGTCCAGAGGTGGTTCCAAGATAAGGAAATAAGGGTTTGATGAGTGGTGACCAGAGAAATTGAACATTAAAAATCGACTCATATCAACTACTACTTCATGTAATCATGACAGATGTTTATTTGAGTGATTATTTTTATTAGGAATCCCTCATTCACTCACTTATTCTCAAAAATTTTCAGACAAAAAAATACAGACTTCAAACTGAAAATCTACAGAGATATGTTTAGCCAAATAGAAATGCTTAAATAATTCTTCATAATTTTTATGTCGGTGCCAAACAAACTACCTACCTATATTAAATTATAAAGCTGAAGAGTGCGTTTGGCTCCGACATCAAAATTATGAAAGAATTATTTAACCATTTCTATCTGGCTAAAATTTATTTTTAGTTTTAAATCGGTATTTTTTTTCCTCAAAGTTCAAAAAACGTAGCCAAGTCGTTTTTGTAGTTTTAACGATAAATTTAAGCAGAAGCAAGTTTTAAGAAGTACAAAAAAAGTAAGAATAAAATTTAAAACTTTTAGTTGAGTTGCGTTTAGTTCGACCCATCTAACATGCAATTTTATTTTGATTGCACTGCATATTTCATGTTTTTATTATTCCCATTTACAATTCATAAGTAGTCTTTTTATCAGTGTAATGAACACACACACAAAAAGCAATTTGTTATTAAAACATTATAATAGAAAAGCTGATTCAACACATCTAATAACACATTAACTGTGATAAAATTAAACGCAGTTTGCTCGCTCAAAGTGTACACGTGCAAGCGCCATCTATTAACTTTTTTTTTTGTTGCTGCAACCGTGCTTTCGACAATTGTGGTGGTTCCTTTTACTGCCGTTACCGGTACTGTCGCAAATCTTTAAAAAACTTTTATTTATTAGTAAAAAATGTTTTTTATATGATTGTTGATTGAATTAAGGAAAATATAGATTTTAGGAATAATAATTATTTGATAATATTGCATTTTAAAGTGTAAGCAAGATAAACTGATACAAGTAACGCCATCTATCGAAACTTCGTAGGAAGCTCACGGACAATATTAGGCGATGGACCCCGTGCTAGTATACTAGTACGGAAACTTATACTACTGTGGACGTACAAGGGCCACTACGGATTCAACGCTTCTCCCCAATGATTTTAAACATTGGGGGGCTTCAGACAGTTGCACCAGTAGCTGTAGTACCCGCATGTCTGGTCACCTGAGGCTGGTTCGCTATTCGACACGATGCACCACGTGCAAATGAGGTTGGCTTGGGTTCCAACAGATGTATCCCGAGGCTTTATACATACCAAACGTAAGGTATATATTAGATATTACTGTAGCTAACAATACTAAGAGCCCTCTTTAGGACTATTATTCTCCCCTCTTGAGTGATGAATGCCAGGAGGCGTCTCCTCTATTTTCTGATTTCTTAACTTTTAAGGTAATAGGCTGCCAGAAAACAGTTTAAGCTTTTAATTAATAAGCATCATCTTTATTCAATAAAAAGAAACGCGCACTATGTATAAATTGTCATGTCTCTTTTCAGAAGAAGCGGCTATTGGAAAAAAAGTAGAATTTAACTTTTGTACTTAATAAAACTTTTCAACGGTGAATTAATTTATGTAGATTAGTTTATTCTTTTGTTAAATTGTGTTGTGTAGTTTCTCATAGAAATGTCTTTAAAGTAACATAATAACGTTATTTTAGTAAACTTACCTGCTTTTAAAATAGGTATAAATTCTTTCTTAAAAAAAAAAAACAGTTTCTCCGTAATGTACCTACATGCGATACGAGTATGTGAGGAAGGGAAATCCCAAATGCTTACTTTTCCTGTTTACCTGTAATTTTTGTTTTTATTAGTTTCCTTTCGCTTATATAAATACATAGGAATATAATAGTTATTTTAAACCAAATTTAAAATAACTATTCAATCTACCAATTAATTAAAACCACCAAAAATTGTAAGTATGTCCAACCCACAGCATTGGGTATTCATAGAGCTACAATTTCTAAAAATTTTTCATTTAAGTAACTTCAGAAAAGAAGGAAAATTTTCGAAGTTAAACAACCTTAAAAGATTACCTTTTTATTTATCATCGTCCTATATAAATACAAAATAAAAATACTGAGTTTCTTTTAGTGAGCCAAGTGGGAATTCCCAAAATTAAATTTTTAAGAGCTCAACCGGTCTGTCAGGGTTTTGGCAATCCAGTCATAGCCTCAGGCTACTAGTAGACCCTATAAAATGACGTCGACAACATTGACATATTGTCGGTTGGTGTGTATTATATTTAATGCCATACTCTTCCTTGTACAGTACGTAAGCATAGTAACTAAAACATGACTATGTTTTACATTTTTAAAAATATTTCGTAAGCTTTACTAAAGTGGATGATGTCCTGCTATTTATCAGTTAACTGCTGAAGATGATTCATTCAATTTTGACAGTAGATTTGTAGTTAGGTGAAAAGAGGTAATAATTAAATAGACTTTACATATTTGAGTATAACTGTGTTTACATGATATCTTCAATTGGAGTTTTTTGCGACTTGTCTAAAGCTTTTGACTGCGTCGACCATGAAACACTTTTATTAAAGTTGAGAAATTACGGTGTATCAGACTGCTCATTAAGTCTTATAGAATCTTACTTATCGGAAAGAGTTCAGAAAGTCTGTATTAATGGCATAATTTCGCAAGGCACTCTTTTGCGCATGGGAGTACCCCAGGGTTGATGAATGACCTCCCTTACTATTGTAAAAGCCTTTCGGATATAGTTCTATTTGCTGATGATACGTCATTGATTTTTAATGTGAACAGACGTAAGGAGACTTTTGACGATGTAAATAGAGCTCTGTCCCAAGTTATGGATTGGTTTACTGCTAACGAACTTTTACTAAATGCTAAAAAAAACTAAATGTATAAAATTCACTATGCCCAATGTAAGGCAGGTCGAGACCAATATAACTCTAAATAATGATCAAGTGGAGCTAGTGGACTCCACTGCCTTTCTAGGCATAATTTTAGATTCAAAGCTGCAATGGGGGCCTCACATTGAATCCCTGGCTGGTAGGCTTAGCTCGGCAGCTTATGCTGTTAGAAAGATAAGGCTCTTGACAGATATAGAAACGGCAAGATTGGTTTACTTAAGTTATTTTCATAGTGTCATGTCGTATGGTCTACTGTTGTGGGGCTCGGCTGCCGACATTAATACAATATTTGTGCTACAAAAAAGAGCTATTCGTTTTATCTACAACCTTAGATCACGTGACTCTCTTAAGGAACTTTTTAAAGAAATAAATATAATGACTGTAGCATCGCAATATATTAATGAAAATTTAATTTATATTCGTAAATACTATAACACCTTTCTAAAAAATTGTACTACACTATTGACGAATATTTATGTGATAAAAATACGTGGTCTTAAACTGCTCAGCTATTTCAGTGTTTATAATATATTGTTACATTAAGGAATTGTTTTTAAAAAAGGCTACACTGTTGAGTTTTCTTGGGTGCTTCTTTCAACAGACAAACACTTTTTCAAAGCATCAAACTCATATTTTTAGTTCAGTATTTTAATTGTTTTTAATATTTTGTATATTTTTTGACGTTCATATGTGCTTGTTGTAAGCCTAATTTGAAATAAAATGCTTTGACTTTGACTTCATCAAAAATGAGCGATGCTGGCGGAACAGTTGTAGTTACACTGAAATGTATCTATGACCAACAGTTGTAGTCACGAAACAGTTACGACTAGGTATCAACAGTCAGATTCAAAAGCACAGTTTTTCTTAATTTATGAAAGTACCTACCTATGGGTAATTTTGTAATATAATACCAGACGATTGCTTAGCAAACTTGGGATGTTTTGGTTTTTGTAATCGATCGATGTATATTTGTCTTTTTATAACGCTACATTATTTGTCTGCTTAGGTATGAATTAGTCTTATCTTGAAGGTTTTTACACTATCCAAAAACCGTAATTATTTACGGAACCGTGAACTTTCTTGTTTCATTTAAAATATGGGGCTTATTATAAAAGTTTACCTAACCTAATTTGTGTGAATTTAATGATTGAAAATTTTAATATTTATTTTACAACCTCAATCGCCTTCCTCGGTATATACATATTTTATATAGGATTGCTGGCAGCCATCCTTGATGTAACATTCAGATAATTTTAGGCACATGAATGGGTCTATTCCACGAAATCAAACATGATTTAACTACTTTTATGGGTGATTGGAATACTTTTTTGTTCGTTTAACTGCGTGCAATACGATGATTGTATGTCGTGAAGCGGAGAATTTAATAACAATAAACATTTGGCTGGAACACGCAATTTTATTCTGCGAAACAAAGTAATTGTGTTTTCAAAATTAAGTAATTATCATGGCGGCATTATTTACACCTTATAAATGTATTTTTTGTATGATTTGTTCGTTTTTAGTTCAGCTTTCAGACTGTTGAAGAAACTGCGTACTCCCGCAGCTGTACTTTTGCAATACGATATTTTATTCCTTACCACAGTAAGACCTTTTATCAAATTAAATGTGCAGTTGCTTTTATTGTTATACCTTACATTCGGAAGTTGTAATTAGCTTATCATTTTAGAGCAAAGGCTTTTTCTGCACATATGTAGACATTATTAAGCTGGTTTTGAAGTTGAAAAGGTGTTGCTTTCAGAACAGTCTTGTGCACTTAGCTTCTTGTCGTAGGGAGGGAACATATGTTTGTTATCTTAACTGAACGCCAAAAAGATACTGTCAAAAATAAAAAAGCCTACAAAACCATGCGGTAAACATGATTTGCACAAATAGATATGTAGGGTACTTTTATGGAATATTTAAGAATGATATTTTAGTTTATCTTTCGATTATTAACTTTGAGTTTAAACGTGTTTCACTCTGTAAAAAATATGTTTTCTAAATAACTTCTGTTAAACAGCACATCGTTCGCTACAATCATTTTGTCCTAATGTTGATATTTATTCTGGTGCTAAGTATTGTTCATTGTATGTAGATATTGATATGTAGAATTTGTTGAAGTAAGGGTCGGTAGAGTTAGGTTGTGTAGATTCAGAATTCTACATGAGATCTGATGTCTTTTTCACAGTACAGACTTTATGGGGTCGTCTTGGCAACATTTTACATGAAATGTTTTTGGTAGGATAGAAGCTTTTTGTTAAACTGTTGAAGATGTGAAAACTGTTTAATTTGATATCAATTTACTATATTTCATTTCATTCCATGTTCGTACGTAAATTGTATAATAGAATCAATCATTAAACTTTCCAAATTAATTGCGACGAAATCTTTATTGAGGGCATACATAAGGCTTTAAGGGATTTATAGTAATTGAAATGGAAAGGGTTATGTTGTTTAGCAAGTTTAAGGAGCTATACAATGCCATGCAATCACGTACATGTGAACGTGATATCCAAACCGTGAAGTTATCTAACGTCCCTTGGAAGCAGTGCAGGGTAGGTTGGGTGTTTGTTTTCCTTTTGCCGTCGCCTGCCCTCCGTCTAATGGACCGGTTTTGTTGGTTTTTCGGTACAGACGCTATAATTTTTTCCGTAGCATTTGAAGTTGAGCGGCGTATGTTGAATGCTTGCTTTTCAAACTTATGGCGGATGTACCTCGTTTTATTTTATTCAGCATACATTCACATACACACAAAAGATGCGCAATATTTAGCTTTTGTATAATATGCAGCTTAAATAGACCACTCGATGTAATTTGTTATCTTTAATATAACCGTATAACGTACTTAATCCTATAAGAAAAATATTTATCTTCTTGAAAAATATCCAAACTTATTTTTAGGTAGTAATCCGCAGATAACCTCTTAGGGAAACTTCTACTAAGAAAGCAATTAAATCCTTCGAACATTTGAAAGTCCATTAATTTGAACGTAAATGAATTAACGATTTCTATGTTCTCAGACTCTTGCCAATTTCCAGATTTACATTTTAGAGTGAACTTAATAAAACCAGGGTTTATTAACACTTGAATGCCAGGTGGTTCATATCAGAATGAAACTTACACCTCTCGTGCTGGCATTGTTTTAATTTTGGGGAGTTTTATTAAATTTGTTAGTTGATACAGCTTGACCGTAGTTTTAAGTTAGAAACTTATTTGTTTCGCCTAGAAAGTTTTTAAGAAACGTTTGGTTACCGTATAAATCGTCTTTATTTTGTATTATAATTTCGTTAACGAAACGTCCATTTCCTTCGCGATGTTTAATAAACCCTAAGAAACAAGTTAATTTTGCTAAAATACTTTGCCGCGTGTTTTCTGTATATTTTACTCACACACAAACATGGAAAGTAACTGCGAAAAGTCGCTGGATCGAAATATTTGGTGCAAAATGAAAAATAGATAGGTCTACCCAACTATATCTAGCAGATGAATGTGATATGTTCTATAATTTCAGATAGGTGCATATTGTTCATAAATTATATTTTTATTTTATACCTTGAATTAAACAGGAAAAATCTGCAAAAATATTTTTGTAACGCAGGTACTTAATTTAACATAGATTCCCGTCACTTACTAGTATATTCGTTTGACAACGAGATTTTAATAAAGGTTCATCATCATCATCATTACAGCCCAATTATGTCCACTGCTGAACGAAGGCCTCCCTAATGATTTCCACGCGGGTCGATCCCTAGCAGTTGACATCCATCTGCTACCGCCACCTTAACCAGATCATCCGTCCATCTGGCCCTGACCCCATCAGACCCTAATCGGCCTACACTTCGCTTTCCGTTAGGTGGACGCCATCGGTTCTACGCACTATGTGCCCTGTGTAATAAAGGTTAATCAAATGTATTTATAATTTAATTTTAATTTTGATGCGATAAGTGCGAAGTGAGCAAAATTTCAGAGACATTAAGACAAGACTATTTATTTGAAAAGAACAGCAATAAAACAACTAACACACCAGAGTATATTTCGTGGAGCAAAAGTATATTGATTATTCTAGACTAGCACGAATTTTACATAAATTGGTTGATAACCGTTATGTTTGCCTACAGGGTTAAACCTGGAGAACAGCTTCATGTCGCCGATGTCCCCGCCGGAGATGAAGCCCGACACTGCGATGCTGGACGGGCTCCGGGACGATGCGACCTCCCCGCCGGCGTTCAAGAACTACCCACCAAACCACCCTCTCAGCGGCTCCAAGCACCTGTGCTCATGCGGCGATAGGGCATCCGGGAAACATTACGGAGTTTACAGGTATTTATTTAATTACATAACCAATGTAACCTATGTTTAGGATACATTCCCAGTGTAAATTTCATCTACGCTTAATAATTCGAAGAAAGAAATTAAAAAAAAAAGTAATTAATAAATTGTGTTGCAATGGAGTCAGACCATGTTCTATGTTTTAATTGTAGGCTTTTGTCAAGACCTTTTCATATTCGGAATACAACCTTCCTTTATTCTTAACTAAGATCTTAAAATATAAAACGTAAAGAATATAGAAATATAGGTACCTAGATATTAGTCAGCAGCCAATTTACCACACTGACCACAAGATCCTCGTTGGTATTCTGTTAGCAACCTGGAAGCATTATTAAATGTAATAAACATGAAGTATTGATGTTATCAGTGTTTTTTTGTAATATTACAATGCATGTGCCTACGTGAACACAGTGACACGACTGATCAAAGTTGCTAGCGTATAATTTTGCGTGTATTGATTTAAAATAAATTGGCTGAATGTGAGTCGGTTCGCCCGTGGAGGGTTCCGCGGAATCAAGTATATAATAAATTATTATTATTTTATTTACTTACGCACCTCTCTTTCCCTCTCTCTTCAACCTATCGCAGTCCACTGCTGGACATAAGTCTCCCCCATCTTGCGCCAGATATCGCGGTCCTCCGCTTTTTACATCCAGCTTCCACCAGCGACCATCAGCAAGTCGTCGGTCCATCGGGCAGGAGGGCGTTAGGCACCTAATACAGCTTTTATTATGAGAAATAGTGGTATCAACTTTGGACATGTCTCGCGCAGCAACTATTCAATTTTTTATAAAACTAATAAAATGTTATACTAAATATCACTTTAAGACTACATGTTAATACTTCACACTTAGGTGAGAAAAAAAAATATCAGTTCCAATGAATGGAGAAGCCAGAATAATTTTCAAAACCTCCTACTAGGTATAAGATTAAAAAAGAATACATATATATGTACTTACATTGTTTGAGATCAGTGTAGTGCTAATAGTTTTGAAGAAAAAATTGTGTGACATACGGACGGACAGAACCTTCAAACTCCCGATCGGAACTCAGGTGAAATCAGGTCTGTGTATTATTTACATTGTTTTCGCTCTAAAATGTATAGCAGTTCTTGTCAATGTAATGGATTTTATTGGGTGGTATAAATTATAATTACAAGATATACATAATTATATATCCTAATTTATTTAGTTATCATGAGTAGTATTTCTTACACCAGCTAAGTCCTTCATTCGTGGAGTTTGTCGTTGACGTTGTAAAACGTTCAGTAAAAAAACTGCCTCGTCGCAATTCGTTATTCATAATTACTGTAAACATTAAAAGAGCTCATTATGCTAAAAAAGATATAACTTTCTCCAAAGAACAAAAAGCATATTAAAACTTTAGGCCAAAGGTATCAAGGTGATCAGTTCAATTAATAAGGCCATGGTAACAAAATGTTTTATAAATATAATGAACACTAATAATGTGTGGCATTATAAGAAGTGGAATAAAATACCAATATCATTTTATACCAACCCTTGGATCTTTTAGCATACTTAACTAATGACGAATTGTTCTACTATTCTTGATACAAATTATTTTCAAATGATTGGTTAATTATCGTGGTTTGTGTTTGCTGTGACAGTTTTGAACATTCGTTTCAATAAAGAGTTTTTACATAACGGTTGTACAAATTGGAGAAGTCAAAAAATATTAAGTTATATACCCAGCTCATATGATTAATATTTTATTTTTACTTGTTTTAGACTGCCCTCGCGTGACGTGATAGATCGAATCTGTATTACTGTTCAGTTAATTATACATATTATTTATTCTAAAAATAAACTTGTATCGTAGTTTATGTCACTTCATGAGTTTCATTTTATGTGTGCGAAAGCTTAGGATAGAAAATCCCTTATAATAAACCGCTTTTGGGTACGGATTTTTAGTGAATGAAATTTATAAATATTTACGTTTACACTTAAAACTTAAATTTAAATACTATTTGTCCAAAATGATTAATTTATATGCAGCACTAAATTCACCACTTACTTATTCTTACGTTGCTAAAACTTATATGTAATGAAGCTCCCAGTCGGTTCATAAAAAGAGAGTGTAGTCTAGACTAGACACAGCTGGTGCGCTTGTGTGCAAAAATACGGGCTTTATACATTTGAGTGATAAGCTTTAATTTTGTGGAACATGCGCAGAATGAATATTTCGCACCTTACACATGTTTTATACAAATGGGCCTGTCTTGCGTGGGACACACGAAACTAGTTCTAGTATACTAGATATACGACAGAATGTAAAATTAGGCTGGGCATACATTATTTAAACGATTTACAATTCTATCGATCGACCGACGATTGTACTCCCGTGCAGGAGACATTTTTATTTTCACCTTGGGAATTCTTTATGCTTGCTGACGATCTCCCCCGGGCAGGTAGTTAACTTTCATTGATTTACATATTTTAAAATTTCCAATATGTTTTCTGCAGGCACGCGGAATATACTTATGGTATTCTAGTTATTTTATGTTGTTAGAGCCTTATACTGGTTTTTCAATAGTTATTTGTCTTGTCATTGTTATTTTTTCTCACTTTAAACTTATGGCGTTAAATTAAAATTTAATGATAAATATGTTACGCATATTAAAATTTCGTCGTCATACAGATTTAAGCGTAGATAGATAATCACTTGAAAGACAAGTATTTTAATACAACCAATCAGGTGACATTTTTCTTTCTTTCTTTCTAATATCGAGTAAGTACCTAAGCCTAGAAAGTATAGCAAATAAAGTAAAATAATTATTTTATTTCTAGTACCAACATAATTATTAAAATTTTGATTTATAATTTGCAAATAAAAAAAAGTGCAGTTATTCAAGACTTTTGTTTTAAGTATGCTTAAACATAAAAATGTTTTTACTTATGTTTTGCGTACGTTGTGCCACAACTTTGAATCAAATACGATTGAATTGGAGAAGTTCAAACAGGAGCCTTATTTGTTCAAGCAACCATTTAATTATTAAATTTATTGCGTAAATCGTACTTTGATGTGATTGTTTACTCCTCGTGTATTATCGAATAACAATCATATAATACATACCTACATACAGTTAGTAATCGGAGCCTTAACCTAAAAGGACTTACGTTTATCTATTACATATAAATAAAATTGGAGTGTCTGTTTGTAACACCGAAATAACAATTTATTTATTCATGCATATGAATTTATATATATATATATATATTTATATATTATATCGGTACATATGTAAAACATTTTATTTTTAAATATTTGTCTAGTATTTCGTATTTTGTGTCGCGGCCCAGACGATGATTCACCTTATGTACAGCTGCTTGCCCAAGTAGCTGTTCTCTGCAGGATTTAATGACGGCTGCGGACAGCTCTATCGCCGTGTCTGGCTTTTGGGCTTCTACGGTTTAATTGTGTTCTTGCTATCGATACGCTAATAAGAAGAAGAATTTTTGTCTGTCTGTCTGTTTGTTCCGGGAAATCTCTGAAACGGCTTGAAAGATTTGGATTTTTGGCAGGCACCTGATATAATAAGGAAAAACATAGGCTACTTTTATTCTAGACAATACTTTTTATTTCAGAATAATAAAGCAATGTTTAACCGCGCGTCACGCGTCATGTGATGCGCGCTATTAGGTTTACAACGGAGAATATAATCTTTTAACGCGGGTAATACCGCGGGAAACCTTGTATGCAATACAAATTGCCGTATACTTAAGTTTTGGAATGCTGGCATGTATTTAAAAATCTAATGGCAATCCGTACGATTAAACTTTTGTGCACGAGAGAATATTTGAATCGGTTAATGACTACGATTTATTAAGAAAACTGTTACTGTTATTGTATGATAAATGCTTTGCAATTTATTTTTTCATGCTAGTAGTTCTATACCTGCCTGAGATTTAGAATATTTCAATATAATATATAGAAATATTCTAAATCTCCTCTAATACTTATCTTATTTCACGAGACGATATCTGGCACAAGTATAAGTCGATACTGAGAAGATTCAATATCGACTTATCGAGCCTTTCTCCTAGAAAAAGTTTTGGTTACATCATACGAGAAATGTATGTACCTTGTAACTACTACGCTATCCTTTTACTCTCGATATAAAATAATACTTACTCAAGAATACCTCCATGCAGCTTTAGTATTATGATAAACATATTACGTCAGAAGCATGCTACATCGATAACCGACCCAATGTGACCCGACTTGAGCGTACTTTAAACCCACTTAACCCATCATTAGTGGATACATTATATCTGTTGCTCTCTGTTATTTCGTTGTTAGTGTACGCCGCTGTAGGTAAATGATATAAACACCGCGCTATGATGTGTAAACTTGTTGTTTGGCACATTTTGTGGAGTGCGCCGTGGTGCGCTATTTTTATCTGCAGCTTTTTTGTAAATAACGTTATACCTGCCTACTATTCTAATGACCTAATCCCCTTTTGATTTTTTTCAATATTCTGTGTTATATAGTAATTTCTGGTATTATTTAAAATTGATAAGTGATTTAAGGTTTGTGTTATTGCTTAATATCTCAATATAAGTATTTAATTAATATCCTCTGTCAGAAACACACTGGCCCAACTTGTTTGCTGAGTTTAAAGCGTCTAATCATTACTAAAGGGACTTGAGTCGGGGCTAAAGATGGTCGGTGGCTCATTGGTGTGGACCATTACCTTCAGTCTGGAGGGTGCAGGTTCAAACCGGGCCATTTACCAATGTCTTATCGAATTTTTGAAATTATATATACCTACGCTTTTACGGTGAAGGAAAACATCGTGAGGAAACCTACGCATGTTTTTTTAGACCTACGAAAAGATTCAAAGGTTGTGCATGAAGATGGCCAATCCGCACTAGGCCCGCGTGGACGACTACGGCCTATAATACCTACACCCTTTACGGGTAGGCTCGTGCCCCTCGGTGGGGACGTTTAATAAGCTGATGATGAAAGATGCTTAAACATCTGCAATACTCAATGAATTATAGTAGTATAGTGGCACTGGGATAATAATAGAATTTATAAAATACCAAAAAATTGATGAAAATATTTAAAGGTTAAATTAAGTATTTTGTTTAAGTATTTAAAAAGGGTTTCGAATCGAAAAGTTGGCAAAACTGGAGAGACCTTTATACATATTCATAATTAGGCGTATGTAAGGTATTGTACAGATAAATTTATAAGTTGTTATTGGTACTCAAACTGTGAACATAACAAACTCTTAATATGCTAGGCCTTAAAAACTATCAGGCGCCATAACATTGAGCTCATGAAGTACAAGTTGCAATTGAAGTTTTAATATTATCCATATGATAATGTCCAAACCCAAATCATAATAGGCCTAGAAACTCTATAGGTGTGTTTCAATAAATGATTAAGAATACTATTACATACATTGTATGTTATATATAATTAATTGGATTGATATCTGCGTAATATCAACGGAAGATTTATGCTCGTATAACGATAAGTATTTGTCACAGATTTTGTTAATGCTTTATTAAATGCAATTAAATTATTATTTAATGCGAAGTGCATTCTAGTATTATATAGATTTTATGGAATTGGTTTATTATGAAAAATTTACCTTGATCTAAAATACATATTGGCTGGAGACATTTGTATCAAATAGTTTGAATAAAGTTACGTAATTCTTTTGGGTTTTTATAGTTATAACAATGGTAATTAAAACATTTTTACTGTCGGAAGTTTTTCTCTGTAAATTAAGGGCTTACAGATAGAATCTAAAAACTAACGAGGGTTACGGGGTGCTTAGTCCACCAGTGGACTTTTCGATTACGCGTTTTATTTTAATATAATTTAGAGTTAAATCTCCTTTTAAATTGGTTTCTGGTCATTAATGATAGAAAGCACTTAAAAACCCTGAGTTTTAGCTGTAGCGGAATTGTATTTTATATAACCACACCTTTAGTTCTCGTGTAAAAGGTTTGCCCATCGGGAATTACCAAGTTATGCAAATTAAATTAACTTAGGTAGGTAGATTACATTACTGCTAGAGTGAAAAGTTAATTTTGGAGCAATATAGCATTGTCTTAATTAATAAATGTATTCAGGCGTCTAACGATATTACTCGTACTTTTCAAATGTTGAAATTGAAATAATATGGTTGTGGTTACCCAGACAAAAAAGACATCAATTATATAGTCTTTGCGATTATAATCAGTAACTCTGTGTACCAGACTCATTATCTATCTGTGCACGCCACTGGTCGTATGGATGTGTGGGATAACCAGAGTTCGTCAAAATGAAATGAAATCAAAAATATATTTATTCAATTTAGGTCCATAAAGAACACTTATGTATGTCAAATTTAATTCTACCGGTTCGGACTGTGAGAGATAGAATAAGGAATGTATTTATCAGATGAAGTATTAAAGTGATTGAGATGCTTAAGTAGAGCGAATGAGTATGCATTGAAGGGTCCAAGGGAAGTGTACTTAAAACTCGAAGAAAATTTTTGCATCGACTGTGACTAAAAATAAGTTCTGATTTGTTTTATGTTGAAGAGTGTACAGGACGGTCAGGATGCTCACCTGATGGTAAATGACATGCCTGACAATAGGCATGATGACTGGGTCCTGAAATCGTACGAACTATTTCATATTATTACAAATCTGGGTTAAATATAACGATGTTCTTACTCTCAGCTCGAAAACTCATGTTTTATGAATTTTATTAGTCTTCAAAGTTAGATGGGCAAGTCCATTTTTAAAGTACATTAATTGTCAAAAATTTGTTAACAAAAAGATAACACATACAATTTAAAGCAACTTTTGCTATGAAACCGTTTTAGTAAACGTAACATTAAATATAGTTATAGTACAAAATTCACAAACTATGCGTACTAATTACTGATGCGTGACGTCATAACTAGGTAGCCATTTGTATGAAGCGTTTTTGGGAAAGTCCATTAATGTGTTTTTAGAATTGGAAAACCTCTGTGAGTTTTAATGTCAACCGAGTAATTTTTTTACCAATGTTTCTATTATTATGCGGTCCATCGATATAATAACAGAAAAAAAAATGTCATCATCCCTATTACAGAGCGGCATTGACGGAGACCAACAACTGATAGAGATTTATTATTCTCTATCAATGCCGCACCGCGCCCGTGTCACGGGACGACAGAGGTCTCTTACACCCGGTAATTTTACTAGCTACAGTACCCTCATCCCGAAACGCAGAAGTGCAAAACATTCCTAATTGACGGGACGAAATCTGGCACTGCGGTGGTACCTACCTAGACGACAACTCAGTACCGAGTCTAGCACTTAGTATAATATAATATATTCAAGATGACATGACGAAGGCATAGGTATTCCGTACAATATAACTAGAGGCATATAAGGCCGGGCCCAACCATTATGGGGGCGTTAATAACTTCGGGTAGTGCGAGTACCATACTAAGGAGACGGGACTGACGGCTTAACGTGCTCTCTAAAGGGTTGGTCTTTCTTTTCAGACAAATAGATGATTCAGTCTACAATTTGTGTAGGTATTTCTCTGATACTTTAAGAATATCAACTTAATGTGTCGTCAGAAATCAGCTTAGTAATAAACTCATATTGTATAAGCTAATTTACTTTGAAGCAGAAATGTATTTACGAGTATTACCAAGACGATTCACCTGTGGCTGGGAGGTGTTTGATCTTAAATCACGACGTTTTCTATTTACACGTGTCGTCTCGTATACATTAGGTATAAATATATAAGGGCAGCATGTTATTGTGCGCGCAATATGTGGGTAGGTGTCTAACGGAGGCACCATAGATTTAGAAAGAAAAGATATGGTAGTATTTGTGTGAGCAGAATATCAGTTCATGGTCTATTTATTTATTTTTCTGTTATTCAGTGAAAGGAATGACCAGTTCACTCACCTGATGTTAACTGACACGCCTGCCCATGACAGATGCGGCTTAAACGAAAATTAATAAATTATGAAAGTGCCTTCATTATTTGTTAATACTGCTCTGCGCCCGAAAACCCGAAACGAGATGGTCTCTCATTCCCAGTAATTATACTAGCTACAGTGCCCTCTTCCCGAAACACAGAAGTGGTCACGATTATTTCACGGCACGATAACTGGCACTGCGGTTGCTATTTTCTGGCAACTTAGTATCGAGTCTACCACCTTGTAAAGTTTGTAGTAGTATGGCACTGTAGGTACTTGAGCAGATCAGTAGAAAAGTTCATATTTCTGGTTGCAGTTTCAGTAACATTTTAATATCAGTAGTATTTTTCATAGTAAAAAAATGCGGCTATTTGGTTCTCATGGACATTAAAGCAAAAATAATGTATCATGCGAAAAACACTCCATACCTATACCTATCCCCCCATTTAAATTAATATCTATAATGTATACATACAAAGTTAAAATTGAATTAATTAATTTATCAAGGCCGAAGGGCAGATAATTAATTATTTATCGTATAAATTGCCTGCATACTAAAATTAGATTGGTTGTTTGAACTTTCAGTTGATACAATGAAGTTTAAAAAGTAAGAAGACTTTTTACTTCAAAGCTTCATAAAAATGTTATTTTCCAATATTTATTAGGACAAAGTTTCTTTATTTCAACTTTCGTTGCGTTACGGTTTTTGTGAATTAGTTATCTCACAAAATGTAAAACTACTTTGTTTTGATTTGATACCAAGATAAGCGGCACTTTAAAATAAGTAATAGCAGGTTTTTTTAAATATTACCATTTATGATTTGTTTTGAATAAATAGTGTTGATAAATCACCTCATTTTCACTGGTATTTCAACACCATTATATCACGGTGTTATCAACTATACCACTTTTTTGTAAACTAAACAATAAAGGATTTGCTATATGCATCCATTATACTTTGAGGTAAATATTGAGATGTTATATCATAAGGAACGTTTTTAACCCCACTAAAATTATACAAATATACTTTTTGAACAAACTGTATATGAAAATGGTACGTAAATTTTAATCTTAAGATAAGTATGACGTTTTCAGTTAATATAATCCTACATCTTAGGCGCGAGCTCTACATCAATCACGCATGTGTACCTTATTAGGAACGGCGGCGGCGAGGCGACACTCTAACCTGAAAGTTTCTCTTTTACCCCTTATCAATTACAATCTATTTTTGTACAGCTTAGATTACGCTTAGTATACCTTATCATTGTATTTGATTCGTGTGTTCTCGATTGGACAAATAACATCTAGTCACAAAGGCATTCATAGAAAAATAGGAAGTTTATCCAGTTTAGAAGTTCCTACGAGTACCTAGTCTTATTAGGATAGAAGTCATTATATATAGATAGATAGATTATATATAGATAGAAATCCTATGCGCATCAGTGATCGACGATAAATAAATAAAGAGAAGACTAAAAAGTCCGGTAGGATAGAATTGAATTTGTCATTTAATTTTTGAATTTGAAACGTTTAATACAAGTATTCAATAGGCTATTTTTGCAGACGTCCACAGACCAACAAATATATGACTAGGATATATTTAATAATACAATACAATGATTAGGTTGTGTTAATTTTAGTAGGGTCATAGGTGAACTTGACGGTCAGGTCGCTCACCTGGTGGAAATGATATGCCTGACAATGGCAGAAACAGTGTTAAATGAAATTAATAACAGTAACTATCCCCTATTTTCAGTCAACACTGCCCTAGGCCCGTCACCCGAGACGTCAGAGGTAATAGGTCTTTTGTATAAATAGGCACCTACCACTAACAAAATGAATTGATGCCATATCAATAAGAAACAGCAAAAGATCATTAAGAACTTCTTGTACTTCTATTCTACATGAGACCTGATATCTTTTTCACAGCCCAAACCTTATGTGGTCGTCTTGGCAACATTATACAGGAGGTTCTTTTTGGTGAGATTTCAGTTCTTTTTGTTAGTTGCTAGACAGTCTCTTTAGGGTTTATTTTTTCTTAAGCACTTAGTAATTGGTTTTTTAGTTACTGTAATACAGTCCGCGTAAAGTTCATGTCCTAATTCATGAAATTGGTGAAGTTTCTTATAAAATTCAGTCGTCCTGATTGTAATTAGTTATATTAGTGATGTAACGGAATATTAGCATTCGCATTTCGCAAAAAACGATGCTAATATTTTGCGATGTTTTTACAAACTAAAGGAAATTATTATATAGTAGATGCATATGAATTAATAACACAATAATAAGCAAGCTTTATAATTTTATTTAATCATATGTGAATTGCCTGTTCATATATCAAAAAACTTAACCTTTTTTATATTTTGAACCTTAAATCAAAACAAAACTTTTCGAATGAACTTTCTTTTGTGACTAACTTCGTTCATTACCTGTATCGGTTCGGGGCGCTCGGCTATGTTCGTTTCAACATGGCCGGCACGAAATGTCAAAGCTCTCAAATATTTGACGCGCGCTTTTTTGAAATTTAACATTCGCATTCGCATTCGCGAATATTGAAGATAAATATTCGCATTCGCATTCAATATTCGTTACATCACTAGTTATTACGTCTTAAATGATACCAAAATATTCCAGTAACAACAAAATGGGTCATCAAATAAAAACAAATTCAATTAGATATTAATTTCATAAGAAAACTATTTTATTTTACGACTGGATATTTACTAAGGCAGCGTTGAAATTATTCAGATCAATTTGATGCAAATACAACGTGATTGATTACAAAATACGAACAACAAACAACAGCTTTATTTTGGAACGAACTTCTGTCCTTAACCTTTATTTATATTCGTGTTTAACGATCTGTCTCACTGATTTGCTGAGTTCACAAATACTTGAAAACTTATTGTAGGTAATAGGAACATGCGAAATTGATACTTACTAAAAAGCCGAAGTTCCGAGTAGTAATATATTGTATTTATTAATATTATATTGATTTTGGTAATGTGGTATTATACCACCATATTATACCGCTTAGGACAAACACCAAGAGTTGTGAACTCATTGCTGAACAAACATTGATATTATGTTTGCTTGTATTGTTCTGGGTGTTTTATTTTCAATACATATGTAAGTATTTACAAGCAAAAGTTCATAAGTATGTCGTTTAAATTTGAGCTAAATAACGATCTTTGCTAACATTCCAAAAATATATAATGTAGAATCATAAAATCATAACCTAGGTAGGTTATGATTTTATGATATCAAAATCTGCGCCACGTCTTAAGTTGTTTCCGGAGCAAATTTGTTGAATCACACATACGGGTTTTTGGATTAGACTTTAATATTTTTAAGAGCGTCGGTGGCTCAATGGCCCTCCCGGGAGGGCTGAGGTTCAAATCCCGCCACGTACCAATGTGTTTTCGAGTTTTCGAAAAATACACGTTTGTTATCCGACGCTCTAACGGTGAAGGAAAACATCCTGAGGAAACCTGCGCACGCCTGCGAAGAGATTCAAAGGTTGTGCGTGAAGTCGTCCAACCCGCACTGGGCCCGCGTGAACGACTAAGGCCTATACACCCTTTACGGGTAAGCTCGTGCCCCTCAGTGAGGACGTTTAATGAGCTTAAGATGATGAACAGACTTCAAATTTTTATACATGAAATCTTGTAATTATGTACTATGTAAATGATGTAGTACGTGAATCGACTCTTTCTTGTTAAACTTTGTAGGAAGGAACTTAGTGGAAATATCTTCTTATTTCACACTCGTTTCATGAAATTTAAAATGGCACAATGATTCATTCAGCTTCATTTCAATGTAGATCTTTTATTTTGTGCTTGAGCCATTCTCGTTTACTTAAATAAATACTTATCGCATCAAAAAGAGACAATATAAAGAGTATTTTAGTTTTAACTTCCTTAAGTCGACTCCTTTTTCTCTTAAATAAGCCTTTAATCTCTTAAATAAGGGTTCTAAATGTTATAATACTATTATAATTAACTGGTATGCTATTTAACTTTCTAGCTAACCTTAATAATTTATTCTAGAAAAAAGCGTTGCTATCGGCAACTTGCTAGGCACAACACAAGTGGAACATTTAAATACATTTCCTGAGATGTATTAAGTTACGTGTTTGTAGGAGTAATGGGAGTTATTTATGAGAGTGAACAAAATGCATGTTGTTTACGATATTTGGTAATATCTAAATGAGAACCGGGATATCTTATCAAAAGGGTGATACGTATATCCAACTGTGGAATGCGATTGTTTGAAATAAGGAGGACATAAATATTGAAACACAGATAAAAAGTAACATTTTATTAAAGTGACAGCAGTAGGCAGTTCAATCGACAAGTTATTTTTTGGAATGTGCGAGCTCAAAACTTATTTATTCATCCTTAATTAACCTGATATTCTCTAAAATAAATCTAACCGTCAATGATCAAGCCATATTTAAATATGTAAACTCAAAGTACTGCATAGTGATCTATCAACGCACAGCCCAAACCAATGGACTGGGCTGAAATTTGGCATGCAGGTAGATTTTATGACGTGACATCCCGCTAGAATGGATTTTTGATAAATCCACCCCTAAGGGATAAAATAGGTGATGTCTTATAATAATTCTTACGCGAGCGAAGCGAAGAATTAAGTTTTGAACAAACCTGTACGGTGAATATAGTTCGAAATAAAGTAAAACTTAAAAGTAGGTAAATCACAATTAACTCAACACCATATCATACGTGTCAGCGACGTTAATTTGGTTGGTTTGAATTCTATTTAATGTCTCATTGTTAAGCTTGACCGTTGACATTGACCGCTTAATCCCACGAATTTCATATTGAGATAGCGCTGTTAGTCATCGAGAGGAATATGCGTTGAAGCACACTTTATACTTGTGTGAATTACGTTGAAACAAAGGCGGTATTGTATGTGTTTGCTATTATACATTTTTATGTTTTTGACATTTCGCATAATATAGTGAACGAGTTGCCGCCCGCGGCGCTTTTATGGGATGACTTATATGTTTTCTGAATATTATTGGCGTTTTATGAGTGTCTACTGCGCTTTAATGCCATTTTTTATATTCTGTTTTTGTCTGAATTTCCTAATGAGATAAATGGGTATATAGCTGTGAATGATTCCAATGGTAATGATCGCTTCAATGAACATTGTATTTAGAATGTGGATATCTCATATATGACTCAAGTTTTGTTTAATAACAACAGATTATAGACTACAACATTTTGTATAAATGGATTTTCCAGCTTGTACCTGTAATATTTCCTTCTTTGTGCTTCATAATAAATAAAGTATGTTTTTTTAAATCTAGCTGTTAGGGCTATGCACACAGTTTTCGAATAAGCATGAAACCGATGATTTAAAGCCAGGTCTGCTTCTTATATTGCTTATATCGAACATACTGCTCACCTGTTGGAAGGTGACACTGCTATCCACGAAGGGATGCCAGCAGGGTAGCCACCCGTCCGATTTTGCCGGGACATTCCCGATTTCGAAGGCATTGTCCCGGGTCCCAGCGGCCTATCGATTTTGTCCCAATGTTTATAAATATGCGATAGGATCAATCAAATAACATCATATACATATAACAAACATGATGTAGAATGATTCAAATCGGCTCGTTACAAAAGTTAATCTTCGAAATGATTATTGGATTCATTCATAGCATTTCATTTCATAGCACAGATAAAGGACGCGAATGTGCACTATAAGAAACAGACCTGGCTTTAAGTCATCGTTTTCATGCTTATTCGAAAACTGTGTGCATAGCCCTAATAGCTAGATTTAAAGAAACCATACTTAATTTATTATGAAGCACAAAGAAGGAAACATTACAGGTACAAGCTGGAAAATCCATTTATACAAAATGTTGTAGTCTATAATCTGTTGTTGGCCGCAGATGGCCTTTACAGCTTCACCGGGCAATTGGCGAGCGCAAATGGCTCTTAGCCTTAAAATTTACACAATGAACCTAAGGGTGTCCTCGAATGGGACTCGAACCTCGGCTTAGGGAGGTACCTATAGTATATGAGAGGTACCTATAGTATCAGTTTACTTCTTTCTGACCTTGATCGTTTTGTTCCAGCTGCGAAGGTTGCAAGGGTTTCTTCAAGCGGACAGTGCGCAAGGACTTGACATACGCATGCAGGGAGGAGAGGAACTGCATCATCGACAAGCGCCAGAGGAACAGATGTCAGTATTGCCGCTACCAGAAGTGTCTCGCGTGCGGCATGAAACGCGAGGCGGTGCAGGAGGAGAGGCAGCGGGCCGCTAGGGGCACGGAGGATGCTCACCCGAGTAGCTCCGTT
>PQWD01010670.1:0-43554 GCA_019425675.1 Leucinodes orbonalis
GTCATGAAGCTGTGCTGGTAATGAATGAGAGTGGTCATTTTGGGGCGGAGGTAATGATAATCGAGAATCTTGAGGCCCGACCTGATTGGGCTCACCCTTGTATTTATCATTTGATCTATATGTCTGATACAGTACAAACCTAAATCTATTACATAAATTTTAAACATTTTTTTACCAATTTTTTCTTTAATTAAAACCTAACTTCCATGATTCTTCTCGGGCACTGTACACTGGCCACAGTATCATTCACATTAAATGATCTTTTCCCAGGCACTATTGCACATCGGTTCGATTCCCGATATGAGGTAAAACTAAATCAAGACGCGATCGTAATTGTCTTCCAAACATTAATTTAGCCGGCGTTTCACCCGTGGTACAATGAACCGAATTCCTATAGTTAAATAAGTATCCCAACAGCTGTTCATGTATTTTATGAATTGGTACATTCTCTTAGCCGTGTGGTGACGGCAGACTAGAATACGATTGTCACCACCCCTACTCTTCCTAGGGTGTCGTAGAAGGCGACAGAGGGAATATTTCCCACCAAGTGATGGGCAGCAGCAACACTTAGGTACTGGCGTATCTCTGCGCTCACCAACCCGCCTGCCAAGCGTGGTGAGTATGGCATTTACCCCCAATGGAAGACGCAGGTAAGAATTGGCCCCTAGTCCCCGGCGGCCCCGCTATTCCGGGCTACGGTAGCGGCCACGGTTACGGCGGGGCAAGGGGTGCTAAGAATCTCCGGCAGAGATCTGGCTACCTAAAGAAACAACAACGGCATTTAAAACTGGCAACATATAACACGCGCACACTGAGGACTGACGAAAAGCTATTAGAGCTAGAAACGGAGTTAGTCAGGTTGCATTGGGACATAATAGGTTTGTGTGAAGTCCGAAGAGAGGGGGAGGATACCACAATACTGCAATCCGGCAACCTGTTTTACTACCGTGAGGGCGACCAGCTGTCCCAGGGTGGTGTCGGGTTTCTCGTCCATAAGTCTCTCATCAACAACATCGTGAAGATCGAAAGAGTGTCAGCTAGGGTAGCGTACCTTGTACTAAGAATCACCAAGCGCTATGCGCTGAAGGTGGTACAGGTTTACGCACCGACTTCATCGCACTCCGACGATGAAGTGGAGGCTATGTATGATGATATCAGCAGAGCAATGCATACCTCCAAGACACACTTTACGGTCGTTATGGGAGACTTCAACGCAAGGCTGGGCATTCGAAGTGGTTGTGAGTTGAAAGTGGGGCAATATGGATTTGGACACCGGAACCCCAGGGGACAGCGGCTGGCCGATTTCATGGAAAAAGAGGGACTCTTTATGATGAACTCTTTTTTCAAGAAGCCGCCGCAGAGGAAGTGGACTTGGTTGAGTCCCGATGGTTCCACACGAAATGAGATTGACTTCATCATGACCACCAGAAGACATATATTTAACGACGTCTCTGTGATCGCCAGGGTGAAAACCGGTAGCGATCACCGTATGGTAAGAGGCACGTTAAATATTAATGTTCAACTGGAGAGGTCTCGCCTGATGAAGTCTACGCTCCGACCTAACGTGCTTCAAATCAATAACCCCGAGAGCTTTCAACTGCAGAATCGCTTTGAATGCCTAGAGAGCTGCGTAACAGTGGACGATATAAATAGCGGGCTAGTGGAAACTCTGCAAACAGTTGGGTCTAAGTTTTGCAAGGGACAACGCAAATTAAAACCCAATAAACTATCTCAACAGACTCTCGATCTCATGGCGACAAGACGACAGATGAGACGGAATTACCGCAGAACTTTTGAAAGCAGGTGGCACGCCAGTGCTTAAGACCCTTCAGAAGCTCTTTAATTCCGTGATCCGTGAGGGTGCGACGCCAGAGGCGTGGAGCAATGACGTGGTGGTGCTTTTCTTCAAAAAGGCGACAAAACCTTGCTGAAGAATTATAGACCCATCACGCTATTGAGCCACATTTACAAGTTGTTCTCCAGAGTTATCACGAACCGTCTCGCGCGTAGGTTTGATGATTTCCAGCCCGCCGAACAAGCCGGGTTCCGCAAAGGCTTCAGCACCATAGACCACATACATACGCTGCGGCAGGTTATACAGAAGACTAGAGAGTATAATCGGCCATTATGCTTGGCGTTTGTGGACTATGAGAAAGCCTTTGATTCGATCGAGACTTGGGCTGTGCTTCAGGCCCTCCAACGGTGCCATATTGACTTTCGCTATATCGAAGTGTTGAGATGTCTGTACGAGAACGCTACTATGTCAGTCCGTGTATATGAAGAGCTTACACAACCTATCCAATTGCACCGAGGAGTGAGACAGGGAGACGTTATATCTCCGAAACTGTTCACAGTTGCGTTGGAAGATATGTTTAAGCTGCTCGATTGGAAAGGACTTGGCATCAACGTAAATGGCGAGTACATCACTCATCTTCGATTTGCCGATGATATAGTAGTCATGGCAGAATCCATGGAGGATTTAAGCACTATGCTCGAAACCCTAGACGGAGCTTCTCAACAGGTGGGTCTTAAAATGAACATGGACAAGACGAAAGTCATGTCTAATGCGCATGTCGTAATAAAAAAAATACCTATACCGATATCAGTTGGAAGTTCTGTCCTCGAAGTTGTTGACGAATATGTGTACCTGGGACAGGTAGTCCAAATGGGTAGGTCCAACTTCGAGAAGGAGGTTTCTCGTCGAATCCAATTAGGATAGGCAGCGTTCGGGAAGTTAAGGAAGATCTTTTCGTCCAAAATACCTCAGTGTCTCAAGACGAAGGTCTTTGACCAGTGTGTGTTGCCAGTTATGACATACGGAAGCGAAACGTGGTCGCTCACTAAGGGCCTCTTGAATAGGGTTCTCACTCAAGGTTGCTCAGCGTGCTATGGAGAGGGCTATGTTAGGTGTCTCCCTACGGATAAAATACGAAACGATGATATCCGTAGGAGAACTAGGGTGACCGACATAGCCCAGAGGATTAGCAAGTTGAAGTGGCAGTGGGCAGGGCACATAGTGCGTAGAACCGATGGCCGATGGGGCGGAAAGGTTCTCGAGTGGCGTCCACGTAACGGAAAGCGAAGCGTAGGCCGACCCCCAACCAGATGGACGGATGATCTGGTTAAGGTGACGGGTAGCAGATGGATGTCAACTGCAAGGGATCGGTCCGCGTGGAAATCATTAGGGGAGGCCTTCGTTCAGCAGTGGACATAATTGGGCTGTAATGATGATGATGATGACATTCTCTTTAATGATACATTTTAACATTTTTTTGCAAGTTCTAACAGAGTTTTCTGCTTGGCCATTACTGGGTGAATGGTATATAGGTGACGTCATGTATTTAATGCCGTTTGAATTGCAAAAGGTTCGGAACTCTGCTGAGTTGATCTTTACGTCATTATCCGACACTATTACTTCGGGTAAACCAAATGTAGCAAAGATTGCCTTTAACTTAGTGATAAGCGCGCTTGTTGTCGTTACACTTTGCATATGTATACACTCTAACCATTTAGTAAAAGAATCAATCACAACCAAGTATACCCTTTGCCCTATGGTCATATAGTCAATGTGAACGCGCTGCCAAGGATGGGCCGCTGGCGGCCAGGGAGCGGGCGGGTCGCGGGGTGGCGCAGAGCGTGTGTTCACGCACGTCTCGCATGACCCGATCCACCGCTCGATATCCGAGTCGATTCCCGGCCACCACATTCTACTACGCGCATTACTTTTACTTTTAATTATACCTTGGTACGACTCATGCAATTCACTTAGTATTCTTTCACGTAGCGCTGTTGGAATAACTATTCTATGTCCCCGAAACAAATATCCTTTTTCTAACTGTAAGTCTGATCTGCAATTAAAATATTTAAGAATAGATGGGCATTTAACTTTTCGCGACCACCCATTCTGCATATATTTAATTACGGTTTGAAACGTCTTATCTATGGCCGTCATGTGTTCGATTTCTTTTGTAGTGATCGCCGGCGCGTTGGCATCAAAAAAATTAAACGCATGAGCGAATGACTCACTATCTGAGCCGTCTGTCGTTGTACATTCTAACGGTGCGCGTGAAAGATAATCAGCCGGTAGGTTATTATTACCTGATACGTGTTGTACTACGTAGTTGTAAGTGGACAATATTATCGCGTATCTCTGTAATCTTAGAGCGGTGGTTACCGGTATTCCTGTCATTTTATCGAAAATAGATAAGAGGGGTCTATGGTCTGTCCTAAGAATGAAAGGCTCCTCACGACCATACAGGTACTGGTGGAAATGTCTTACGCCGAATATGATCGCCGTAGCCTCCTGTATTTGGCTATAATTCCGTTCGCTGTGAGTGAGTGGGCGCGAGGCGTAGGTTAGCGGTCGCTCGAGGCCGGTGCAGTCGCGCTGCGCCAGCACCGCCCCGAGCCCCGCGGGCCCCGCGTCCACGGCCAGCACCAGCTGCGCCTCGGCTCGAAGTGCGCCAGCACTCGCTCCGACGCCAGCTCGCGCCGCACGCGCTCCATCGCCTGCCGCTGACGCTCGCCCCACTCCCACGCCACATCGTTACGTAGCTCATGAAGGGGACTTAATAGTGTTGACGCCCGTGGAATAAAATTCCTATAATAATTTACCATACCTAAAAAACGCTTTACCTCAGTTACGTTCTTAGGGTCCGGCGCGTCGTGTATAGCTCGGACTTTATCGGGACTAATCATTATCCCCGCTTGACTGATAACGTAACCTAAGTATTTTACGCTTCTTTTAAAAAACTCGCAAAAATAAGTAGGATGGCTATTTGTTGTTGAAGTTTTTGCAAATCTGCCCTTAAAACCTTAAAAAAGGGGTAATTTATATTTGACTCTTCCCAGATTTTAAAGTGAAAAGCAAAAATTGGTATGCTAAGCGAAAAAGAAGAAAAAGAAGCAGTCTTGCAATGTTAAAATTATTCTGTTTTCGTTACCAGATAAGTGGAGCCATGTTATCCCGAATTTAACGCGAGCGAAGCCGCGGGCAAAAGCTAGTATAAACATATTGCCCAAATTTTCTTCCTTCTATGAACTTATTGGCACCCGTAACTTTGAAAACAGAAGTTTCAACTACAATAGTAGTGTTTATTAGATAAAAAAATATATACCAATATTGATATATTAAATTGCTTTAAAATAAAAAGTTACTGGGCATTCATTTTTTACTATTCCATGTTAATATTTACAATAACATAAAGAAATATTACCTGTACCTACTTGGAACAAATTTCTGAACGTGCTCATGCGCTACCGGAGACCGAAGACCGGAGGTTCATTAAACAATTTCTAATCGGCTAATGATGGTGTCGCCATCTGTTGCTTACAGTTTGTCCTGCGACAACTAGTCAAATACCAATGCTCCAAAATACCTATATCAACCCTTTTTTGACAGTCAATTAATAATTTTCATGATGAATGTATTCATTATAATTATACACTGCATAAAAACCAAACGATATGCAAGTCTATACTATCGGCCAATAGGTCCATTAATAAGAAGTCCTTTATTTTAGTTACATGATGGTCACCTCGCAATATTAATGGCGTTTTGTATAGAAAAAAATAAATGATCAATACTACTGAAAGTTTCTGCGTCACAAATTCAGGTTATCATTTCGTCTCCGTCACTAAAATTGAATATATTTCGGAAGCCGTGATCACCAGGTAGCGGAGATACATGTGTCCAGCCAGCTTAAATTTGGAGTTTCCGCACATTCAGTTTTTGATAGATTTCTCGTAAACCATTATATGTAACGCCGTGAATCAAACGTTATTAGCGTCACAATTTCCGTCACTAAATCTTAGTAAAAGAACCATATTTGAAAACGCTCCCGTTATTGAGATGCATGAGTCGCCAGCCAGAAGTTTTATACGTAAAATCAAGCTGGCTGGACACAGATTTTTGCATTTTTCTGCCAAACCGCTGTACGTACCACCAAACTTTTAGCTCCATGCTTGTCACAAATTTAAGTGACACACGTTGATATGCAAAAAGTTATCAAAATCACTTCCGTTCACGAGATTGAGAGACTGGCGAAAAGCGCGATTTCAAGCTCTCTGGTCACGTTCTCGATCGATTACACAGGTCTGCAACAAAAATGCGGTCTGGATATTTCCAACTGATTTCTATGTATTAAGATGTTCTGAAAACTAAGAAAATACTCAAAAAATTCCAGAACGTAAGGTTTTTTTACAAAACGCACAATTCTACAAAAAAGGGGATTTTTGGGCTAACTTGTAGTCATAAACTATGGTTATAATTTTATTTTGATTACTGTTTTTAAATGTTTACAGGACATAACTATCATTAATTTCTAAATAAGGAACACCTGTTTGAGCTACATTAACAAATATAAACATGTTGTAACCTGAACGTGCGCGCTCCGACAGTGTAGAGTAAAGCGCGGTACAATTACGTGTTAACTCGTCATTGTTTTATAGATCTTAGATCAATATAGTGCAATGTCGTCTGTGCGGAAGTGTGTGAATTCGTCTGATAGTTTCTGTTCCATTTGTGGCGAATATATGATATTAAAGCAACAAGTGAATATTACGGACTTTGTAAAAAAAGTATACTTTGCGTATTTTGGGCTAAAACTTGGAGATCAGGATAAATCTTGGGCACCTCATAAAGTCTGCAAACGATGTGTTGAAGAGCTTCGAAATTGGTTTAAGGGCAAGAAAAAAGCTTTCCGATATGCGATTCCTATGGTATGGCGCGGGCAAAAGAACCATAGTGTTAATTGTTACTTTTGTTCGTGTAATGTGAAAGAGTATAATTCAAAATGGAAGCAGTCAATTTCATACCCCAATCTGCAATCAGCTACTCGTCCCATCCCTCATGGGACCGAAATACCAGTTCCCAAGGTCCCTGCTACCTTGGAAGAGATTAAAAGTTCTTACGAAGATGGTGCTGTACCTAAGTCCGATGACCAGTCAAGTTTTAAATTTGAAGATGACAACAGTCCGAAATTGTTTTCCCAGGGCGAGCTAAATGATTTGGTAAGAGACTTGAATCTTCCTAAAAACGTTGCTGAGTTGCTTGGATCAAGGCTTAAAGCAGGAATTTACTTTTGCCGGGAGTGTCTTCCTCCTGGTTTAGATATCGTGAGAAGCAGTTTACTTCCTACTTTGCCCAAGAGAACGAGTTGGTTATTGTACCAATATTGAAGGTTTGATGGATAAATTTAAGATCTCATACGACCCAGCAGTGGCGAATTTTCATAGATTCTTCAAAAAGAAGCCTTAAAGCAGTTCTGCTTCACAATGGCGGTTTCTATGCTTCCATTCCTGTTGGTCATTCCATACACCTCAAGGAAACCTATAAGAACTTGAAATTGATTCTTTCCAAATTAAAATATAAAGACCACGGTTGGCAAGTGTGTGGTGATTTCAAAATCTTAGTCATGGCGCTCGGACAACAATCTGGGTTTACAAAATTCCCTTGCTTTTTGTGTCTATGGGATAGTAGAGACCGAACAAACCACTGGACCAAAAAGTGTTGGCCTCTTAGGGAGCTTAAAGTTGGCGAAAAGAATGTCCTGCATGAAACTTTGGTACCTCCTCATAAAGTTCTTCTACCACCGCTTCACATAAAGCTAGGATTGATGAAGCAATTTGTAAATTCACTTCCAAGAGATGGAAATTGCTTCAAATACTTAATATCAAAGTTTCCAGGCCTCTCAGAGGCAAAGTTGAAGGAAGGTGTTTTCGTTGGACCAGATATTAGACGGCTTATGGCTGATCCACTATTTATCACAACCATGACGGATCCTCAAAAAGAAGGGTGGATTGCCTTTAAAGAAGTAACAACGAAATTTTTAGGCAATAAAAAGACCCAAACTACAAACAATCGTCAAAAGAATGTTAAAAGCATTTCAAGCCTTAGGTTGCTTAATGAGTTTAAAAGTACATTTTCTTCATTCCCACCTCGACTACTTTCCAGAAAATTTAGGAGACGTGAGTGAAGAGCAAGGTGAACGATTTCACCAAGATATTAAGGAGATGGAAAAAAGATACCAGGGAAGATGGAGCGTCTCAATGATGGCAGACTACTGTTACTGTTGGACGCTTCAAAGAGACCTTCCAGATGCTTCCCACAAGCGAAAATGTACCAAAAGAAGTCTCACTGGGAAAAAGAAATGTATTTAGTGCTTATTAATTAATGTATTTTAAATAAAAAAATTTTGTTATATATTTATTTTTAATTTTTGTTTTATTTTACGATAATAACTTGTTTAACATAGACACCTACATTGTCAGAAAACGTGACGTTCTAGGACAAAATGAAAGTTATTTTCGAATTCAGCATACCCAAAAACATAAGAATTCCACATAAAAACCAGCTTTTACTTTTTTTTTTGCAGACTTGTGTTATCTAAGGTTCTGTAGCGTCACAAATTCTGAGATAAGGGTGATTGGCCGTCATAATTTCATCCTAATTGGAAGATTTGTCCAGACAGCCTGAGCCTACCTCGGAACAAACTACTTCCAATCGCTGTAAGTTTAAATAATATCCATTGAATTTTAATATTTTTACTGTTTTATTTTTAATATTTAATATAAGTGGATTATGTAATATGGATTTTTATATCTGAAATAAATGATTTGATTTGATTGATTTAATTCTAAGCATTAGTAAATCATATGTTATTATTATTCCTTTTACAAATACATTAGTTACTCCTGATGAATTTAATTTATATCATAATTTACCTTTGCCAAGCCACATAATGTGAAACCAATTAATAAAAAAATAACCACTGACATTACAGCGCCATCTTAAGTTAAGCGTGAAGCCTGTATTATGGGTACTAAACAATGGATGAACATACTTATATACTTTTTTTTTTGTAAATACATACATATATACACAAAACCACGGAAGAACAGTAAGTTGTCTTGCAGGCACTCTACATTATAAGCTGAGTGGCGACCAATTTAGTGTTGTTGTGATTGTTTAACTTCATATTATTAGTCTAAGTACTTATAATTGATTTCTTTTATATGCACATGTATCTATGAAAAACACTTAATAAATGTTTTATTATTATTTAAAAAGCACCCAGACCATTACAGACATATCCATGCACAAAAATTTATACTGCCCGGGGATCGAATCCGGAACCCTTGGTGTTCGATCCCGGGCAGTATTAAACATTTTGCCTCATTCACCTTCTAGTTCTTACTCTGCTATTTCAAATAGATAGTTTAGATAAAAAATCCATCGAATGCAGTGTAACATCAGCGAACTAATTGTAATCGGTACTTATCCCAACTCTTTGTGTAGTACAAAAGACAAACTTATTTGCAAATTCTGTGTTAAAGATAAGCCTACCTATACCTAAGTTAGATTTTAACATTATCAACGATCCTTGCTGTAGGTTAGAGATATAAGATAATCGGATTATCAACAATGTGTCTCCTATTTTCCTACAAAATCTAGATTTATATGATTAACTTTAAATAAAAAACAATAAAGCTATTTCTGTTTTAAATAGTATCATTGAAGAGTAACCAATAATTGTAAAAATATGGGACACATATAGCTTATACTACATTTTTTTCATTATTGTTTATCCTTATTATTATATAAACATTATAGAGTAATTTCCATCATTAGAAATAAGAAACATTTATGTGTAAAAGTCAAGAAACCAACTCATACCAATATCCACACTCAGTGCGAAATAGGGGACTCTCCCCTTCTACTTCACCCCGGATAAAGGAAAATTTCTAACTTACTGCTATTCTTTCCCCGAATTACAGTTTCCGCGGGGTTGTTATACCCTTACATTGTAAAGGCTTACGCTGAGTCTTTACTATAGCAAAAAGCTAAGATAAGCACACTAGCAAGCCGTCCACAGAGACGATTCCTAAATCCTCAGTTGGTCTCACAGATCGGTACGGGTTGGAGTTCCCTAAACTTATGATTCTTTATAATTAAATCCAAGAGAGACAGACGGGTTCTGGAGTGGAGACCGCGTCTTGGCAAGCGTAGCGTAGGACGCCCTCTGGCCCGATGGACCGACGACTTGCGGAAGGTCGCTGGTGGGAGCTGGATGAGAAAAGCGGAGGACTGGGATATCTGGCGCAAAATGGGGGAGACCTATGTCCAGCAGTGGACTGCGATAGGTTGAAGAGAGAAATCCAACTCATTATTTCTATATCCTCTGTTTCTTATATGGTTATTAAAGTTTTGTAAATATCCTTTTTTTTTAAAGCCTTTTGGCGAATCCCTTATAATAGTACCTAACAATGACATTTACAGACAAGGCTCCATCATAACGGGATAGGTATTTTTCGATGAAACACACTGTTTCTCTTTTCCGTCTGTCAAATATGTTGTTGTCATGTGTGATTCTATGGACCATATAAATTGTTCAAAGTTGCTGTAAAACACTTTCTTTCATTACTGCAATCAAATCCATTATGGTAGCAGAGCGTGGTTTGCACAGTGAACTACTCTGAAACATAAGGGAAAGTGAAAATATGATTTCTGCTACAATACCGGTGGATATCGAATTCTAGGTTATTTGTAAAACTTGGTTCTTGTAAAACTTAATGTTCTTGTTCGCATGAACATAACTCTCAATAAATGAGTTCTCATAATATGTTCAGTATTGAAAAATTTACAGGAAGAGGAACTTTGCGGCCTGGAAATTCAGTATAAAGACATATTTACAGCATGAGAATTTATGGTATTGTATTGAAACATCCAACAACGAACCGTTTGATGTTAGTAAGGACGCCAAGGCGAAGCTGATATTGCTTCTTACTCCACAAAATTATCTCCATGTTCAAGAGTGCACCACAGTGAAAGAAGTTTGGTAAAGTTTACACCAGGCCTTTGATGACAACGTTGATGCTCGCAGATCTTCCGAATGAATACAGACCCATGATTATGGGACTAGCGAGCTTTTACATTAAAATTAATACAGACTCAGTGGAAACTAATCTTTTACAACAAGTTAAAACATCAAATCTGCCGCCTTTTCAAGTAAACCAAAGGGGCCAAGGTGTTTTAATTGTTATAAGTATGGCATTATGCCAAAATTTGTAAACAAAGGGAGCAACAAGTAATGAAGAGAACTCCAGCAGCCTTTTTAGTAACTATTCGCAAATGTGAATAATAAATAGCTAATAGACTCCGGTGCATCCATGCACATGACTAATAGTAATGATTGGTTGTACAATGTCACTGGGCCGTCAGTAAAGAGTGTACCTGTAGCAAATAAAGAGCCACTGGCTGTTGACGGTGTTACTTTTAATAACAAGTAATGATATAGCAGTATGAAATATAAGCTATATATCTTGAACACAGATGATAAAGTAGTTCATCTGACCTCGAGTCCAGTAAATTCTAATGACACATATGTGCGGCATCTGCGAGTAAACCACCCCACAATATTGACTTAACTAAAAATATAATAACATATAAGCAGCACCAGTAGATACAGACATTGGAATGCGACAGTTGACACCAACGGTTATCACTCCGTGGACAACGAAAGACGAGAGACAGTTTATGGAAACCATAAGCTAATAGCATAACTGGAATCTTCCTCGAAACAATAGTGTAATAACAAGTCATTGGAAGCGTCTGCATGAACAAAGGATAATTAACGATATTGGAGACACCCTTTGTCTTCAAGAAACAAAGAACATGAAAAGTATAAAAGCGAAGACCAGCAGCAAACCAGCAACCATTACTTCGTCAACCTTAAAGTAGTTTAATTCTTTAAATTGTATAAGTATTAGTACTAATATTTGTAAATTTATTGAATAAATTATTTTTTTAAAGCATTAGTTGCTTCAGTTATTTTGACTGGCGCCCAACTAAGGGCTCGGTGCGTGCAAGATTACACCTAGCAAGCCCACAAGTTATTTACAACTTGGTCTAGAAGATCTACACGAGGCTCTCAAGTCTATCAACCGAGTCGAATCCAATAACAAATTTTTGTCAAAAGAAGATAAAGAAGCCATGCTGATGCATTTTTACATCGTGCTGCAAATGTGAGTACCTTTTTGGATGATTCCTTCTAAAAATCCTGCAAAACCCATCCTCAAACCAGCAACTTTGTTACTTAAAAATAAGGTTAGTTGTAGTGGTTCAGCCTTATCTTTGTACGATATCGGGTGAATCTAGCTCCGTCTTAATACGCAGCTCTATACAAGGCCCCTGTGGTAAACATTTCTATAAGAAAGTTAAATCCACTATGGACCCAAAAACTTTAATTAGTTTTGTTCCCTCATATGATGGCGAACCATTTATGTTGTACAATTTTATAAATAACGCTAAACAATGGTTAGACGTCGTAGGCGAGCCAGAAAATTATGTTTTACTTAGTAAATTAGAAGGCAAAGCAGCCATGAGTGTAGGAATGGTGGATCACCAATTCCTATGGCACAATATAGTTGCCACTTTAAAAAGTGAATGCGGAGATAATCGCGAATTCAATACACTACTTATAGAATTATCCAATGTAAAAAGAAAATCTAGTTATAAAGATTTAATTTTTGATTTGAAGCAAAAACTTTTCTTTATTAAGAGTAAATTAGCTGATAAATACTCTAATAAGCAATTAATAGATGAGGTAATGGAGCCATACATAAACACGGCACAAAACACATTACGCAATAGTTTACCATATCATGACCAAATTTATGTATCAAACTGTAATTTCAATGACACTGCACAAAAAATATTACAATTAGAAGCGGAAGGTAGGTTTGACAATATAAAACAAAAATTCTCGCAAATTTTACCCGCACCAAAGGTCATAAGTTATATTCAACCCAGACAAAACATACCATATAATTACAACAATGCAAAGTCACTCTTTAAGCAGCATACCAACCACAAAGGGTAATTAATAATCCGACACCACAAAGACAATGGATACCAAACCCAAACAATGTATTTAATAGACCTAAACATCCTTACTTCCAACAAGCAAGAATGCAACAAAGGCCAGTTAGCGTCGCGAAACCAACGAATGAAGACGTATCCATGCGTACCGCGCCTCAATTAAAACCTAATCAAATTAATTTGGGAAAAGGTTTTGTTGCGGAAGAAGTGTTTTATCATCCAGAAAAAAGTGAGTCAAGTAATAGTGAAAATGAAAATACCAATTATTCAGGTGAGTCAGAATATAATGAAAATTTGGAACCTTCGGATAATTTTTTAGAGGAAATTACCGATTATTACGAAAATCTTCCTATAAACCAAGAATAATAGAATTTAATTATGTAAAATCTTATTTACCATATTTTGAAACAATAAGCCTAAACTTAAGATATTAATAGATACAGGTAGTCAGAGATCATTTATAACAAATAAGGCAGCTAAATATTTTAAGAAAAATTGGAAACCTAGTGAATTTGTTGTTAGAACATCTCACGGTGTAACAAAACATAACGGCTTAATTGAAACTCCTTATTGGCGAAAATATTTTGGCGATAAGCAGGGTACACATAAATTTTACATCTATGATTTTAGTCCTAAGTATGACATTTTAATGGGTACAGAAATGATAGAACAGATTGAAGCAAAATGATTTAAAGGAAAGAAAATTTACATTACCAGGAAAAGAAATCCTTATTTTTCATATGACGGATGAAGATTATTTAAATATAGAAGATCTATGTCAAACTTATGCAGATTTATTTACGGAAGATGTAACGAATAGTGCAACTTCAGTAATTTATCATAAAATTATTTTAAATTCTGAAGAGCCTATTTATCAACGTCCCTTTAGGTTACCTCAAGTCCAACAAGAGGAAGTTAATAAACAAGTAGAAAAATTATTACAAGAAAATATAATTAGGCCATCGGAATCCCGTGGGCATCACCAGTTCATATTATAAAAAGAAATTAGATCAGTCGGTAAACAAAAATGGCGGATGGTTGTCGACTATCGTCGTTTAAATGAAATTACCAAATCAGACAATTTCCTTTACCAAACATAGACGAGTTATTTTCTAAATTACAAGGTAATAATTATTTAGTACTTTAGACCTTACGTCAGGTACCATCAAATAAGAATGCACGAGTCAATTGAGAAGACAGCGTTTAGCACCCCTAATGGACATTATGAATTTCTCAGAATGCCATTTGGTTTGAAAAATGCACCCGCAACTTTTCAAAGAATGATGAATAACGTTCTTAAAAATGAAATTAATAATAATATATGCCTAGTGATTTAGATGACGTAATTATTTATTCCAAAACAAGACAAGAACATATTAATAAGTTACAGCAAGTTTTGAAGCATTAAGAAAGCGAATTTAAAAATTAATAAAAATAAATGCGTATTCATGACTGAGGAGATAGAATTCTTAGGCACATTTAAATAAAGACGGATTAAAACCTAATCAAAAGAAAATAGAAGCTATTCAAAAATTCCCTATTCCCAAGACTTAAAAGAAGTTAGAGCATTTCTAGGATTAATAGGATTTTAGAAAATTTGTACCTAACTTAAGTAAAATAACTAAGCCCTTAACGGAAGTTACTAAAAAAATTCCACTATTAATATTAATGATAAAAAATATATTGAAGCCATAAATACATGTAAGCACTTATTAATGAATGCACCGATATTAGCATTCCCAAATTTCGATAAGATATTTACTATTACAACAGATGCTTCTGAAATCGCATTAAGGAGCAGTACTAAGTCAGGAAGGACATCCCATGCTTCACGTACTTTATCGAGTACTGAACAAAAATATAATACAACAGAACGAGTTATTAGGAATTTTGTGCAGTTACCCAATTTAGACCTTATATCTACGGAAGAAAGTTTATTTTGCGTACTGACCATAAAGCATTAATATGGTTAACAAAATTAAAAGAACCTAATCAAAGATTAACTAGATGGAAACTTAAACTACAAGACTATGATTTTAGTATAGAACACGTTAAAGGAAAGGACAATCATGTGGCCGATGCCTTAAGCAGAGTTGAGTTATTTCATACAGAAAATGAGTCATCATCTCAGCAAGCAGGTCCATCGCACAGATCACCTAACCCCTTAAATATAAACGATTCAGATTCTATGCAAGCCAATTTAGATGAAGAATTAACTTTGTCCAGTAGTAGTAGTAACAGCAGTTTAAGAAGTATTCACGATTCAGGGATTCCTATTATTCATGCTTACCCTAAAGATTACATAGAGTAATTTTTGAATATGCACCTTATAAAAAAGCAACTAGACAAAACTCCATTTGGTATTTTTATATTCCACAAATGAAGAAGAACAGACCATTAAAGATTTTATGTTAGATATTTGTTAGGCGAAAAATATGCGTTTATTATTCCTAATGATGATTTATTTTACAAAGTGTCAGAAGTCTATAGAAAATATTTTGATCACACAAAATTTAAACCAATAAGATTCACAAAATCATTAATAGAAATTACGGATAAGGAAGAACAAATAAGGTTAATAAAAAATTATCATTTACAAAATAATCGTCATGCCGGAATGATGTAATGTATTATAAACAATTAAGAGAAATATTATTGGGAAAATATGAGAAAAAAATAAAAATTTTTATTCTAAATTGTCAAATGTGTAAAAAGAAAAATACGATAGACATCCCAATAACACTCAAATTAGCGAAACAGAAACACCCCATGAACCAATGGAAGTGTGGCATATAGATTTTATGTCATTAAATAGACAGTGGTATTTAACAATTATTGACAAATTCTCAAAATATGCAATAATTAAACCTACAGAGAAAAATAGAGTCTATGATACCTTAAGCGAAATATTTGCTATGATAGGAGCACCCAAGAAAATCATTCATGATGGTGAGCAATCATTTTGTAGTGAGATAATTAAAGAATTATTCCAAACTTACGAAATTATAAATCACACCACAACTCCTCAACATCATAAATCAAATTCAGATATCGAACGATTGCATAACACAATACAAGAATTATACAGGTTACAAAGAGAGTCCGATTTAGACCAAACGCAAAAAAATTATATTTTATAACTCATGCTTATAATAATACCACACACAGTACAATAAATATGTCACCATTCGAAGTCATTTTGGTAGAAAACCTAAAATAAAAAGTTTTGATAATTACAAGTAGTAATCAAAGGTACACAACTCAACAAAAGGAATTTATGAAAATTTAAAAATGTACATGAATTAATTAAAAGAGACAAACAAAACGTAATGAATATTTGAATAAAAGATTAAACAATCCAAGATATTTAATGTAGGTGATTGGCTTATTTAAAAATTCTATGCACAAAGACATAAAACACAATCAAGGCTTTTAGACCTTATAAATTATAAGTATAGAACCAATAATAAATATAAACTCATAACGGAAAGTTTACCACATAGAGGAAACTCCTTGTTACAGAATCACCTTTGCCGCTGCTTCAAGTTCAAGCAGCTAGAGCCTAATCAGCACTCATTGTAGTTGAGCTAAGCCTACCCGCATCCTACAAGGAAAGTGGTCTATAATCATAAGTTAGATATAAAACCTATCGTTGAAAATTTGAATATTATACAAACAACTGTTGAGGAAATAATTGTAAAATAAAATAGAAGATGTAAAGGCAATATATCAAAGAATTGATATAATTCTAAGTCACATTAGAGAAATTTGTAATCACTTAAATATTCAGAGCAATAGTAGAGTAAAAAGAGGATTAATTAATGGATTAGGATCAGAAATAAAGTCAATAACAGGTAACTTAGATCAAGATGATTTAACTAACATACAAAAAGATTAGAGACTTTAAGAGTAGCTTAATAATAAACAAATATCTGTAACAGATGAAAGTCTAAGAGGAATATAATAAACAAATTAAAGAGATAACTAGAATACAGAGTGAAATTAATAGACAATACATCCAAACACTAATGCGAAAATACAGCAAAAGGTCGCTATTAGTTTATTATTACAAGCACAAACTTTACAGGAAATTTCAGAAGATTAACAACAGCTATAACTTTGCTGAACATAGTATGTATCACTATAGTATAGTTCAATCTCATGTCTTAGAAAACTTTGAAAACTATTCCTAGAGAAATAATGATATCTAATAACTTAAATCAAGTTGAACCTTTTATTAATGTTAATTGTAAAATTTTTGGATAAAATAGTATACTTTGTAATAGAGATACCATTAGTTAAGAAGGACATTTATCAACAAGAAAAATTGTACCCATTATCCAAAATATCCCAACCTGTTCCTATCCCTTAATGCAAAGGTAGTAATAGCATACAATACACAAGAAGCTTATGAAGTAGAAAACTGTAAAGATTCAGAAACAATCATTTGCAATGGAAGCCCTTTTAAGAAGCAGACCTGTGAGACAGATTTACTCTTAAAAAGGAAGCCAATAAATGTGAAACAATACCAATAATATGTCCCTTAGAAGAAATTCAAGAAATATCTTCAAAAGCAATATATATGTACTTTAATAAAACTACTGAAATCACTATTGAATGTAATAAGCACTGTGAAACAACTTGGGCCAAAGGGTCATATATATTAAATGGAGAAAATTGTGCACTTAATATTTCAGGCAAATAGTTACAACAAACTTGCAACAAAACTTACTTAAAACAAAGCCATCAGAAGAAAGAATAATCATTCCAAATATTGATATACCTTTAATGCAGACTATGCCAGAAATTGAACTAAGTTATGATACTCCAGGGTTACTACAAAATTGAAGCAATTGAAGGTGGTTCAAACCCTGGCAACGCAGCAAACACATATCATTCAATATAGCTGGATTACTGTCATAACTTTGGTTGTAATAATAACTGTCATATTTCGTAAATATTTCAGATCCAAGGTTTGTTAGAAACCATAGACTTCAAATTTGGAGGGGGACAGTAAACCACCCCACAATATTGACTTAACTAAAAATATAATAATGTTAGGAATCAGAAGTGAAACAACTTTTAAAAAAATAACAATTTAATAAACCTAAAATGGTACTTTAACAATTAATTCAACGAAATGATTTCCTTTGTAATTATAATTAAAACAACTACCAGCAAGACACTTTATACAAGAATAGGGTCACCAAATGCACGTTAGATACGTCCTTTCAGTACGACGGCTGCCAGCAGAAAGAGAGTCGGCCATCTTTACAGCTCCTTATATAGTATGGCCCAGACTACCCACATCACTTCTCGCTTCATCTTCTACACGGCCTCTCCTGACACCCTGACGCCCTCGTCAGGCTTCGCTGTTAAGGCTTGTCTGCAGCTCTGGTACACAGGCTCTCCAGATGATGAAGCCTGGGTTTCAGCAGACTCCAATGTGTCCAGCGAAGGCATGTCGTTGCACTGAGGAGTATGAGACTCCTCCAAGACATCCTCACGCTGTATAATTTTTAAAACATGAAGATAAAAGGAAACGTATTACGGATCACAGATTACAAATAAGTTGAGAGTTAGATGTTAGTTATTTTAGTGTCATTATTAATAACCATAACCATGTAACCATAAAGAAATACTTGTAATCCAGAGACCTTAAAGTTCATTTTATAGCTCAATAGTCCATCTAAAAGTACTCTGGAATCACAAGCATTACCTAAGTACGCATATGCTAGCAAATCATGCGAGAGGCATAAGGTATGGAACTCGTCCATCAGCTTATGCCTAGAGAGAGTCACAAGTGGTATCACCACCACTATCCAGTGACTAGAACATTCCGGTGAAACCTGCATCATTTCCAATGAAATGAGCATCACCACAAAAGAGGACCAAGAGAGGTCGATACCCCTTTTGATCAGACAAGAGGGAGGCATCCACTTTGCACTCCAGACCATTAAGAGGGAGGTACCATGTACACTCACAAACAAGAGGCCACGTCTGGCAGATCATATCACATCATTATTATCAGTCTATAACGATCCACTGCAGGGAACAAGACTTCACACACAGCATAGCCATGAGATCATATCGCTCACCCTCAAAGAGTACCGAACAGGTATCGGTAAGAGTGAAGTACCTCGAGTACACTCACATACAGAGGCCAAATCTGGCAGATCATGTCACTCACCCTTAAATGATACTAAGCAGGTCGTAGTAGTTTTTAAGTTTAAAACAAGAGTGCAAATCGAAAAATAAAGCATTTACACGAAGTTTTAAAAGTGAAATGTATAATAGAAAGAAATGGTTGTGTGGATGTGAGCGTCTTAATGCATTCTTTTGTTTTCCTTGCATTATTTTTGGCGGAGAATCGATTTGGACAGAAACTGGAATCAAGGATTTAACGCATTTGAGTGAAAAAATAAAAAAACATGATTCTTCGCAAATACACCTACAAAATGTAATGAGTTTGTCTGTGTTAGGCACAGTCGACATTCGTAATCAACTAGATTCTGTGTATAGAAGCAATATCCAAAAGTATAATGAACAAGTTGACAAAAACAGGTATTTATCACGTCTTATCGATTGTGTCAAGTTTTGTGGTGCATTTGAGTTACTTTGCGAGGTCACGATGAAACTATTGAGTCTAGTAATGCTGGGTGTTTCGTGGATTAATAGACTTTGTATCAGAGTTGGATACAGTCATGAAGGAGCATCTCGTCGTCTACAGTTTTCAAAGGCACATCAAAAACTATTCAAAACGATATTTTGGACTCAATTTATGTGTTTACCACAAAGAATTGACGAATATTATAACAAAATGTGAATACGTTGCAATTCAAGTGATGAAACTACCGATGTATCGACGACTATGCAGATGGTAATGATTTAAGATACGAAGAAAACGGACAGGTTCACGAACGGTTTTGAAATATCTTACGCCGCATTCCCATACTGCTGAAGGACTTAGTTCTGTTATTATAACAGAATTACGGGAACTTCAAATAACTTCGCAACAATTAAAAGCACAATGTTACGATGGCGCTGCTGTAATGAGCGGGAATATTGGTGGAGTACAGGCTAAAGTAAAAACCGTCTATCCAAATGCTTCATTCGTTCATTGTTACGCCCACCAACTAAATTTAATAATAGAAAAAAGTGTAAGTCAAAACAAAACCGTACAGAAATTTTTTGCTAACCTTCAAGCTTTTCCAAAGTTTTTTTCACGATCACCGAAGCGTACAGAAGTTTTGAAAACTATTGTATCAAAGAAGATTCCAGCTGCTCCGCAAACGAGATGGAATTTTAATTCGCGGACCGTTGATTCAGTACATAGCTACAGGGAGCCTTTAAAAGAATGCATGACCACCAATTATAGAAACGGAAAATGATACCAGTTCTATAAATCAGGCTGATATGCTTCAAAGATATTTGAACGACAGTACTTTTTTATATTGGCTTGATTTTTTTAAATCTATTCTGCCACATAGTGACATTTTATTCAAACAAATGCAAAAAAGAAATATTGATTTGGTTCATATAAAAAACTGTATTAATGATTTTGAAATCAGTATACAAAATGCACGTAAAACATAGATCAACTTGAAGAACCACCTCAAAAAAGGATTAAATCGTCTAGCTCTGTCATAGCAAAAAAGTGTGCGATGTAATTATTACTCAAGTAAAAGACAGATTCAATTTTTGTGATCATTTGATAGCAGCCAAATTATTTTACTGCGAGAACTTTACCACATACCGTTCAATTTTTCCCGACAAAGATTTCACGATCACAGTTTCCACATACGCCGCTTTGGACAAGTACAAATTTAAAAACGAACTTTCCGCAATATACAGTCGCGACGATTTCATCAACGCAAATAGTGCAATTGCAATTTTACAGTTGTTCTATAATAATGACCTGACTGAATCATTTTCAGAGTCAATGAAACTATTGCGAATTCTGTGCACTATACCAATGACTTCAGTAGAGAGCGAGCGATGTTTTTCGACACTGAAAAGAATCAAAACTTTTTCCGAAATACCATGTCTCAGGATCGGCTAAATGCACTTTCTGTGCTAGTATTGAAAAAAATTTATACAAACGATATCCGATTTTAATAAAAAGGTGATTGAACATTTCGCTTCAGAAAAATGTCGTCGCATTGATTTAATGTATAAAAAATAAACATATTTTATGTCAATTGCTGTTTTGTTTCATTTTCTAATTTTAATATTTTAGTAAAGTGCACCACCAGTTCGATAACCCACCAGCCGCCACTGCTTCCAAGTATACCTGGAACCTGAGCATATTTAAAATTGTTCCAACATACGGTTACATTTTTCTATAGGCAAATGTCGTCCTTGTTGTAAATTCGACCAACTCAAACATAGATTTTTTTTCAATAACTGCATTAGAAGGGGAATCAAGTACTAAGAGTTTTCTTAAAATCCTCCAGTCCTTGTTGTCAAACAGGCAATAGGTGAACACAACTAATGAAGAGTATCGACAAACAATTTATTATTTCAATGCCACAGGAAGGACTGTTCCTCACCAAGGGCAATGTTTCACACCTCGTTGTATTAAACAACAAACAAAATAGGTTGAAATGGTAACATGGGATAGTCTAGTGTTGGAACATCGGTCAATGTGTCTTATGTTTTGTTGGCAAATCCCTTAAGCCCAGAAAGTAAAGGAGCTGTCTCAATATTAGGTAAAAAGACAATGTTCACAATAAATATTTCAGACGAGGATCCACTGATAAACCTCGCGTATGTAAATAACAGAAAGTCTGCAGCCTCTCACCGAACTAATCGTAATGTCTTTTTAGACACAACATCAGAAATTTATGCCCTGCTCATGTGGAATATTTCGTCTATGGACTTTTTTTATCCCCCGACTGAGCAATCTGCACCCAATTAATCGTTGGCAATATAACTAAAAATTTTACGAGAAATACAACTAAATTAGATAGCGCGATACACCATCATTGTGAATTGCCTTAGGAGCATTATAGTCTAATACAACTCCGAAATTTATTTAAAATGCTGAAAATAGCCGTAACACCTTTACCTCTCAAGAATGGTATTGAGTTAGAGTCAACTAAACAACTACACTCCTGCCTCATTAAAATGATAATGAAAATAAATTTGTATCTCACCACTGGCATGATAAAACGGGCAATACGAGTGGTTTAGGTTAACTACACTCGCGTGCAAGTAAATCGACTCAAGCCTCAAGAGCGCATAAAAAGTGATATAACTAAAAAATGACTTATTTTACCTCTATATAATGTTTACATAATTAAAGCCTAGTAATTAGGCTTCAAATGGTAGCATAATATCAGTAATTTAAATAAACACTTGTACTTAGAATGCAACTGAACGCAACCTCCCGTAAACTGCTCTGCGCTCTATTCACAACTTGCGCGACACAACCCCCTATAAACCCCTATAATCGTTTTTTTCTTATCAGTCGCTCATTAGACGTTGACCTGAACACATCTCTGCAAATTAAAGCCGTCATTTGAAGAAAATTATGGATACAACACCTGAAGAAGCCGCTCAAGTCGTTGCCCTGTTGCAAGAAGGGTTGAACCAGCGAGAAGTCGCTCGTCGTTTGAATATGAGTCAGTCCGCTGTCTCGAGAGTATACAGAAGGTTTCAAGAGACTGGTGCCTTCACTCGGAGGCCTAATACCAGCCGACGCCGGTGCACCTCGGAGCGTGACGACCGGTTTTTGGTCTCGACCTCTCTCCGAAATCGACACCTTACCGGCGTAGATGTGCAGCAGGAGCTACGTCAAGTTCGCGGGGTGACTGTCAGTCAGTGGACAGTTAGAAGAAGGTTGAAAGAAGCTAACCTTACTCCGAAAAGACCCGCTACAGCCCGAAGTTGACCACAGCTCATCGTCAAGCACGCCTTCACTTTGCTCGAGAACATTTGGATTGGAGCATAGAGCAATGGCAGTCAGTCCTGTTCACAGATCAGACGAGGATGTGTCTCCATGGCAGCGACAGGAGAGGTCGGGTATACCGTCATCCCGGTGAACGGTTTTCACAGTGCTGCTTTGTGGAAACCGTTGCATATGGTGGCGGATCTTGCATGATGTGGGCTGGAATTTCCTTAGAAGGCAAAACGGACCTTGTTTCGTTCCTGGGGGAGCCGGGAGGAGTCTGACCAGCGATTTACATTGAAAATGTTCTACTGGATCAAGTTGTCCCTTATCAAGGCTTTATTGGGGAAAATTTCATCTTGATGCATGACAATGCCCGATGTCACACTGCTCAGGCCACACGTGATTTCCTGAACGAAGTTGGAATTCACACTATGCATTGGCCAGCGCTCAGCCCCGATTTAAATCCCATTGAGCACATATGGGACGAGCTCAAAAGGAAAGTTAGAGCGAGGAATCCAGCTCCGACAAACATCAATGAGCTCAAGACTGCGTTGGTAGAAGAGTGGGGTCGAATACCACAATCATCCATTAAAAAGTTGATAAGGTCGATGAAGAATCGCATGAGAGCAGTGATCAGAGCTAGAGGAGGGAATACCAAATATTGACACGAATAATTTTTATCTTACGCACATTTTGTTTCATTTAAACACAATAACCCCATACTGTGAAATTGTATGAATTTTCAACATTTTTTACATTATCATTAGCATTAACCTTTTTTACTAAACTACTGAATCAATTTTCATGCAACTTACACCATTTTAAAGCTCAATTACTAGGCTTTAATTATGTAAAACATTATATAGAGGTATAATAAGGCATTTTTTAGTTATATCACTTGTTATGCGTACTTGAGGCTTGAGTCGATTTACTTGCACGCGAGTTTAATATGGACACATATAAACCATCAAACCTAAACAATATCTGACCTGTGTTATGCTCGTATTTTGAGTTATAAGTACCAGGATTAGCTTCGGACAATTAAACCTCACCATAAGATTTAATGCGACTTAATTCTTTCTCGGCACACAAAAATGGACATTTACGCGTATTGACAGTATTTTACAGCAGTTAACGTTGACACTAAACTAACGTAACCACGTCGAAAACGTTAGAGACCTTCGTAAACAGTTTCGTGTAAAATTTGCAGATTTCGATAAATGTTAACTGTACCGTCACCAAAACCTAAATGTACCGTGACCTAATTGAAAAAAAAAAACTCGTCGCATATGCGATCTATGTAATCCCGATTATTAGACACTATAAACATAGCAACAAGTAGGAGTACTGTGGTTTAGTCTTATTCACAACTATGGCTGTACCCGAAATAAAACAAAAATAGCCTTAAGTTTTATACCACGATACCTGGTAAATTCTTACTTGTAACGCGTTTCGAATCTAAATTATCAACACAGATTTGTTTATCTTAAATTTCGTACACTTCATCGTACCCAACCGTTTCGTTAAGTATATTTGATACATATGTTTCGTTATTCATAGTCGGACTCTAAATGTACCTGCTAGACGCAACTAACAATTCAACTTTGAAGCATATTCCATCTATGTATTTCGATTGTAAGAGTACCTACCATAGAAGTTAATCTTATCAAAAACTGGCTCTAAGCTTTGATTTGTAACAGAGTATACCCAACCAGACACTTGAAATGCTTTATTAAATCAAATTACAAGCGATACGTCTATTGGTGCTGTTGTCTATCAAATAATAACGAAGATCCGCAGCGTCACTTTACTCCGCTACATCGTCATTTAGACCCGCCCTAACAACGTTCACATTCGGTTGATTCCGTAACTGGTCAATACGTTGTTTTGCAAAACACGAAGTGACATCATGACCACGCTTCTTACAATAGGTGATAGGTGCTGACTGCAACGACTTATTCTCACTCTCCATAATCCTATCGCGACTGTCAAGTTTAACTTTTCTATTACATTTATCCCGTTTGTGCCCGGGGTCACCACAATTGAAACACTTTGTATTAACAACTTTAGACACGTTCTTAGTAAATCGGCCGTCACTGTGCCTATTATGCACAAAAGTGACGAGAACCACGCGAATCAACAGAAGGATTAGTTAGTTTTGTAAAAGTCGATAAGCAATTGACTAAATCATTAGGCTTTAAACATGAGCATCGGTTAAACCCCTCAGAACTATTTCTGTAATCAATTCATGACCAAGACCCTTACCAACTTGCAATCGTAGCAAGGATTTCCTAGCATAGTCTGCATATGTCAGAAAATTATCAGAATTAGTTGACATCACATCGTAAAGAATGCCAGCGTAATCAATACGTTTCATACACAACGGCTTAAAAACGTTTTTAAAATTGGTCCATGAACGATCATCTGTCACCCACTTGTTTAACCAAGACCTAGCGTCACCTTTGAGGCAGTTACCTATGCGTGATAAACATTCTGTATCCTCCCAACGATTCAGGGGTCCTAGCTCTATCAACTTCAGCAAACCAAACGTCTGAAAATGAAAATGAAAAAATGAAAATGAAAAGTGTTTATTCAGTTTAGGTCCTTAAAGAACACTTATGAATGTCAAATGAAGCTACCACTGGTTCGGGAGGTAGTTTTCCACTGAGAAGAAACCAGCAAGAAACTCAGTAGTTACTCTTTTCAAAAAAATTGTGTTGAATACAGATTCATTTGTAATCAAAATAATTATATAAAGCAAATTATATTTTCAATTTTTATCGTATTATTGGTAAAAATATAATAATCTACAAAAGTACTATTAAGCAGTTAATTATTATAAATTTAAATAGATGACAAAAAAAAAACAAAAGTAGTGCAGGCGTGGAAATCAACATGTCCATGAGTTTTTATCATTTATATAATCTTCAACACTATAGTAAGCTTTTTTTATTAAAATAGACTTTACATGAGACTTAAACTTATGCAGGGGTAAATCAATTACATTTTGTGGTAGCTTATTAAATATTTTAATGCTTAATCCCACAAATGAGTTCCCAACCTTATGCAATCTAAGATTTGGAACGGCAAGTTTGTGTTTGTTCCTAGTGTTCAAACTATGATTATCTGACTTTTTTGAAAATACATGTAAATTTTTGTGTACATAGATGACGCAGTCTAGAATGTACTGAGACGGTAATGTTAAAATATTTATTTGTTTAAATAATTCCCTTAGTGAGTCACGTGATTTAAGGCCGTATATGGCACGGATGGATCTTTTCTGCAATACAAAAATTGTTTGTAGATCAGCAGCAGACCCCCACAAAAGTAGACCATAAGACATCACGCTGTGAAAATAGCTAAAATACACAAGTCTTGCAGTCTCAATATCAGTGAGACTTCTTATCTTCCTTACAGCATATGCAGCGGAACTAAGCCTTCCTGCCAAAGCCGCAATATGGGGACCCCACTGCAATTTTGCGTCTAATTTTATACCCAGGAAAACGGTTGAATTTATTACTTCCATGGGTCCTTCATCCAAAGTGATGAAAGTATCTACCTGCCTTACATTAGGCATTGTGAACTTAATACATTTGGTTTTCTTAGAGTTAAGAAGTAAATTATTGGTCGTAAACCAATGTAATACCTGAGAAAGTGTAGTATTTACATCGTCAAAAGTTTCTTTTTGTCTATCTACGTTAAATATAAGAGATGTATCATCAGCAAATAATACAGTTTCACATAGGTTTTGAGTATAATAAGGTAGATCATTTATATAAATTAAAAATAATAAAGGTCCCAATATTGAGCCCTGGGGAACGCCCATCAATAAAAGGGCTCCGCTGGAACTTGTTTCTCCGACATGTACGTTTTGGACTCTATTCGTTAAATATGATTGTATTAAATTAAGAGCGTCCTTATCGACACCGTAATGCTTCAACTTCATGAGGAGAGTATTATGGTTAACGCAATCGAATGCCTTCGATAGATCGCAGAATATTCCTATAGCATCTTGCTTATTTTCCCACGCCTCAAAAATATGTTTCATTAGTGCCACTCCTGCATCAGTAGTGGATCTGCCTTTAGTAAATCCAAATTGATTGCTATGTAATAATTTGTTTACATTGAAATGGGACAATAATTGATTAAATATAATTTTTTCAAATATCTTACTTAGAGCTGGGAGAATAGAGATAGGTCTGTAGTGAGACGGGTCACTCTTTTCTCCAGATTTGAATAAAGGTATGATTTTACTGAGTTTCATCAAATTTGGAAATTTGCCCTGGTCAACACACTGATTAAAAATAACAGCTAAGTGAGGAGCAATACATATAATTATATTTTTAAGTATTTCTGTAGAAAGTCCCCATAAATCCTCTGTTTTTTTAATATTTAACTCTTTAAAAGTTCTAATGATTATCCCTGCATTTACATGTGTAAATCTAAAAGACGTTTTGCACTCATCAACATGTGACTTGAGGAGAGAAACAGCAAGATGAGGATTTGAATTTAATTTACTAGTTACAGTGACAGCAATATTAGTAAAGAACTTTTCAAATGCATCTGCCACCTGAGAGTCAGTATCAAGACTCCTGCCATCAATATTCAGTGAGATCTTGTTATCTTGTGTTTTATTTTTACAAGTCTCCTTATTGATGATATTCCACGAAACTTTACTTTTATTAGTAGCATTGATTATTTTATTTTTAAAATAATTAGCTTTAGCTACTGCGCAAACTTTTTTGAATAATTTTGAATAATTTCTAACATACTCTATGATAACAGGGTCATTAGTATTAGCCTTAACATCGTACAATTCAAATAACTTTTTTCTACTTGTATAAATACCAGTAGTGGCCCAGTCGCTAAATTTAGATTTTAAAGTATTTAATCTGACATGTTTTTTTGGAAATGTACCATTAAATTCCTTTTCAATTACACTAAATAATTTATTATAATGTTCATCGACATTTTCATTACTATAAGTTAATAAAGGCAACTTGCTAGATATATTTTCCTTAAATTTTTCTATGCCATATGTTGTAATTGGCCGACAAACAAAATTACATGAAGCTGGGGCAAGACGGTGCTCAAACGATGCCATCTGTCCGCTATGATCAGAATTAATGAAATTTATTATACTCTTGTCATTTATATCAAAATTACAAAAAATGTTGTCTAAACAAGTGGCCGAGATTGAAGTAATTCTTGTAGGTTCATTAAAAAGATTAATTAAATTAAATGATTTAAAAAGATTTAGAAACCTAACAGTATTTGGTGAATTTTCTAAAATGTTAATGTTAAAATCACCACAAACAATAACTTTTTTACTAGATGAACTTATTTTTCTTAATACTTCTTCCATAGTAGTCTCAAATACATTAAAATTCCCTGATGGAGGCCTGTACACACAAACGATTACATGTTGCTCCAGCTCTGCACACGCTAGTTCAATAGTTCGTTCCACAGAAAGCGACACCACATCTTTACGCTCTTTAAATTTTATTTTATTATTAAATAATATTAGTGACCCGCCTCTAATAGCCGATTTCCTAGTAAACGAACTACTGACCATATAGTTATCAATACTAATAATTAGTTCATGCTGCTTTAACCAGTGCTCGGTAATACATAGTATGTCAACATTCATTTTATTTAAAAATAATTCTAATTCTAATTCCTTTCCAGAAAACCCCTGAATATTCTGATGAATAATTTTAAGGCAGTTGGGATTTTCCTTTGTCACCGGTTTGCCAGAGAAGTCCTCTATTGTCTTATTATATAATTTAAATTATTTGGAACATCTTCCAAAGTCTGAATAAATAAATTTTTAATGTTAAACGCTAACAAAGTAGCTAGTTTTTTATTTTATAAGGCAAATAAAAAGGTTTGCCAGTCAAAATAAACTTATTTTCTATAAATTTGTTTATGTCAAAAAACATAAACTTGTCACTATGACTATATGTTAAATTATATAAAAGAGTATTCAATAAGTGAATACAGTTATTCTGGCTAGGTGTATAATACCTAGAAAATGGAAAGGCACTTACAACAATTTTCTTTACATTGAGCCCTGACAATACTGAGAATCCAGAAAGAATATCTTTTTTGCTTACATTTAACCCACTCCCCATCATTAATGCAATGATGGAGTCATTATTATATTTACACATTTTAATCTGATCTATAATCTGATTAAATGAAGCGTCTGGTGTGCAATTATTTATAAGTTTACAATTTAATTCATTATGTAACAGAGGTCCATAACCAACACCAATCCTATCAGAGAACAAAATTAACTCATTATTTAATTGTAAATCATTTCTCTCAGTCTACATCATGAAAACTAGGATCGAAATACGATACGTAGTAAATATGGGAATTTACCGTTCTTAGTGATTGAATGGCTTCAACTATTTGTTGCGTACCTTGACTAGTGGGCGACGTAGGCAAATTCGAACGTTTCTCTAAAGTCTCTAGACGCGACATAATAGGCATGATGACAGCAAGTAAATTTTATTGAAATAATTTGTATAGATAATAAACATAAGTAGTTAATTATAAAATATTGATTCTTTTTAAATTTAAAAGCGAGATTATATTTTTATTGATAAATAAAATCACTAAATACGGCAATCCGCCATGTAATGTTGAACGCCAATCAGAGCGCGTGACGTCACGTTAGAATAGTTGTCAAATTGTTTCTTCGTAATTCAATAGATAACTACGACTCTCGCTTAATTTTACTACTAGAAACGCGGTTTAAGTTTTGTTTGCGACTTAAATTTGTTTGTGTAAATTTATTTGACACACTCAGTCATGGAACAAGGATTTATAAAGGCTTCCAGCGCAAATTTACCGAGGATCGACATACTAATGCTAGGAGAGTTTCTCCGATCAAACAATGACTTTTGTTCAGCAGAATTTAGAAATGTTAAGGCTTCCAGTAAGTACCTTCTATTAAACAGTTCATTACCTACAGTCCCTGGCCAAATTATTAGACGCATCACTGATTTTCGTTGTTACCTATTTTAATAGCCTTTTTAGTGTAAAATAATGAGACAAACCTTAATAGTTATAGCCAAACCTTTTTAACTAATAGTATTCTTTACTTATTTAAAAAAAACCTAACAATAATAAACAATAGTAGGTAGGTAGGGTTATGACAGCGAGAAGTCGCATTCATGTTGATCATGATCCAATTGCGTGCGGGATTACTAACAGTGTGGATGTGTTTCAGTGTTGTTTTTGTATTTGCAACGTGACTTTTGACTTCTCGGGAGTTTATTTTGTTTAGAAAAGTTATTAATGTGATTTTTTTTTTCGTTTTCTTATCTTTTAAGATGGGTAAAGTGGGGACCTTTCACCACGCAAAAAAGCCGAAGTCAAGGCTCTCATTAATACAAAACTGTATTCAAACCGTGAAATTTCACGAAGATTGAAGCTGTCTGAAGCTAGTGTGCGACGTATTAAGAAAAAAGTTGAATCATGTGAAGATTTGAGTCCGAAAAGAAAAACCAAATGCGGCCGAAAACCGATTTTTACCCCAAGGTCAGAAAGATGTCTTAAGAAAATTTGTACAGAAATAGATTTGCCACCACCAAATCGATTAAATCGCAGTTGGAAGATGCTCAGATAAATGCTTCTAGCGTACTGTTCGCAGAAAATTAAATGACTTAGGTTTTAAGGCCTGCCGACCAGCAAGAAAACCCAAACTAACGGCTGCAATGAAAGCCAAACGTTTGAAATGGGCTAAACAGTGGCGTGACAAGGATGTCGCTTTCTGGAGATCGGTAATTTATGCTGAATTATATTATTAATAATATATATACATACATATACAATAAATAGAATTCAGAATTGCCTTATTTTTAATATTTTTTGTGAATTTTACAGGTCTGCTTCAATGACGAAAGCACCTTTGAAATCTTAGCCAACAAAGCTCAATTTGTGCGTCGTCGTAAAGGTGAAACATTTAATCCAGACTGCATCGTTCAGACTTTTAAGCACCCCACAAAGATCATGATTTGGTCTGTCATCAGCGCAAGGGCACAGGCGTCTGTACGTTGTGAAAGGCATCATGAGACAAGATCAGTACAAAGAAGTCTTGAGAACTCGACTGCTGCCACAGGTCAGAGAGTGGTTTCCAAATGGGGAACCATTCATTTTTATGCAAGATGGGGCACCTTGCCACACTGCCAGATCTATTAAAAGTTATTTGCAACAAGAAAATATCCCTTGTTGGATTGGCCTGGCAACAGTCCCGACATGAATCCCATAGAAAATGTGTGGGAGCTCATAAAAAGGGAGGTGGCTAAAGAGCTCATCACAACAAAAACACAGCTCTTGGAAAAAGTTATTCATGTGTGGAATCATCATCCTCAAATGCAGGAGACGATCCAGTCTTGCATCGACAGCATGCCGCGCCGGATTCAGGCTGTCATAGCTGCAAAAGGTGGAAATACAAAGTACTGAAGTTTATAAGTGGTATTTCCATATTCTGTGTTAAAAATTAATAAAAATATATTTCCATTTAATATATAGTTTTATTTACATTCTAAACCTTTAAAAAAGTAAACTATATATATCAGTTAAAATAATAGGTAATAACTATTCAAAGATGGAACACTACGAGCTGATAACTGAGATTTGCATAAAAATCAATAGTGCGTCTAATAATTTGGCCAGGGACTGTAGTTATTTAAATAATTAAAAATAAGACCATAGCTGTTGTACTTATTTCAGTTTAAGCTCCAGTGTTACATTTTGAGGTTATGTTTATGTTACATATTTCTTTCTGTAACTAAATAATTGCTTTGTTTATTTCAGGTCTGCCAGGGCGTCTTATGGTGATGATGCTGTATCCTATGTCCAGCTCAAACGTGAAGGAAACATGTGCACAATAAAAGCAAAAATCTGCCCAGAACATAAAGTACATGGAAAGTTGTATGGAGTGTCTTTGTAGTCGACGAGCAGGAAGAAACAGTGAAGTCAGTAGAGTGTCATGATTGTGTGGCTTCACAAGGAGGTTGCAAACATGCCATGGCATTCTTAATGTGGGTTCATCGCAGGAGTAGGAACCATCTTGTACATCCATAGCATGCTACTGGAAAAAATCCAAGCTTTCCCGGGTTGGGATACCCTTAAGTACATAACTGCTAAGGAGTTGTCTAAAGGCAGCCCTAGCTTACCGTCAAACACTGAAGTATTTGAAGAATTTTTAGCGGAAGGAAGAGAAGAAGGCTTAACAAGTGTGAAATTATGAAATACCAAAATGATTATGTTTTGGACAGACTACAAAGTCTTTCGATGGACAACTTGGTGCTAAAATATAATGAAAGATCTTGTGATACATTTTTAGAAAAAGTGATATTGTCTGATGATGACATCAACAATGTCGAACAAGGAACAAGGGAGCAACATAAAAGCAGGATTTGGTACGAATTAAGGTATGGCAGAGTGACCGCTTCAAGAGCTTTTGAGTTCAGTAGATGTAAAACCAGTGATGGCACTCTGATGGCAGTAATAATGGGTGGAAAAATTCCAGACACGGCAGCCATGAAACGTGGTACAATATTGGAGGATGATAAGGAAAACTGTTAGTGCCAAACTGGGAAAAAAATTAAATTATGTGGTTTAATGCTGTCTAAAAACTATCCTATGTTAGCAGGCTCACCTGATGGGATATGTGAAGATAGTATTATTGAAATTAAGTGTCCTATGAGTGAGAAAACAGTGAAAAATTATGTATATAATGGGAAACCAACCAAGAAGTTTTATGTGCAAATGCAACTCCAAATGTTACTGACAGGTCTTAAAAAAGGCTACTTCTGTGTAGCTGATTGCAACTATAGTGTTAATAAAAGTAGATAAATAAACATTATGTATGATGAAAACTATGTATCAGATTTTCTTAAGGTTATAGTTCCTTTGGAAAGATAATGTATATCCTGTATTGTATAAAAGTGTAAATAAATAAAAAGCAAGTTTTTTTTCAAAGAATTTGTTTTATTTTTTAGGAACAACCTCATCTGTGGTCACATCATTATTATACTATACACAGACACTCTACAATACAAAACAAGTTCTAATATTCACCTACATTTGCTTATTTCCATTTTGTCTGAATTAGTAATGTTATACATCTGTAGCGTTAAGCTGTTACAAGTAATACCTGACAAGTAGTACATTTATAGCCGTAATAATTATAAGAAAAGCAGGAACATATTTGACATTGTATTTCACACAACTGAGATAAACAAACATTTACATAATTATATAACAAATATAATATATGTAATTAAATAAATATGTAGGTACATGTTTAGAAATAACGATATTTAAAGACTAGGTCATACTTATGTATTTTTAATTAAAGAATCTTGCAAGTTAATCAATCCGCAGGCAATGGTAATAACATCGTCTAGCAGTTTTACTAGATTAAGATTCACACATGCATGTGGCTTTAGAATACTGAATTCACGTAAGCGTCGAATCACTCTCTCGACATGAATTCTTAGGCTTGCGATTTGTTTTGTTTCTCTCGCCTCATGTTTTGATAGCTTTGTACCAGTTGCAACACTTGGAGGTCGTACTAAGTGCACTCCCTGTTTTCTGAGATACTGTTCTACATGTGTTGAAACCCCTGTCAGCCATCACACACATACCTGGTTGTAAACACTTAATAAAATCACATGATTCAACTAAACATGTGTCAGTAACTCTTCCTCCATATCCTGGAGAAATATAATTCACCAATCCATTCGGTGTGCATGACACAAGATACTTAATGGTGTTAGCTTTTTTATATTCTGACCAGGAGAGAGACTGGTTCAATGCTTTGGAAGGCTTTTGAACTTCAATTTCTAAGCAGTCTATAATACAGCTGACATTATAATATTTATGCCTAAAAGCCATAGGTAAATTTTTTCTTATAGCATCCTTATCTAATGCAACAATAAAAGGTCTCATTATACTAGCTATCTGTGGTATACTTTTCAGGAATATCTTGCTGGCATAAGTTGGAGACATAGAAAATTCATCTGAAAGCTCTCTGAAACTATTATTTAATTTAATTTTTTTTAAGCACATTAGTATATGGTGGGTGGGAATATTTAACTATTTTTCAATTAAATTTATTAAATAGTAACAACTTTTAGGAACTCTAATGTAAGACTGTGGATTATTTACTTTTTTGCACTGTATCTCCCAAAATTCTCAATGCCTCTTGTTTTTATCATCTTCTATTAGTTCGCTGCAGTCTGAATGATTTCATTTTCATAGATGTCACAGATGGTGATTCACTATGTACAACAGATGGTGTGTATGAAATATCACTATCAGAATCTGCTGTATAATAGTTAATTTTTAGTACATTTCTGTAAGAAGGATGTTGATGATCTCTCAGTTTTAGTTTTTCTAATTTTAAATGGTGAAGTGTAAGCAGACTGACAAAAAGGTTTGGATGGTGATGTCATCTGGTCAACTGAATTAACTATTGTTGAACGGCTTTACTTCTGAATTATTGTATGTACACTTGAATCGCTTTATCTGTCGTCTTAGGTGCATCTTGAGTAATATTTTCCTGCATGGATGATGTTCCAGGTAAAGAGTCTATAAGTTCTGACTGTTCTATTGCAATGGTTGTTTTCTTAGATATTTGTGATTCCTGCTCAATTTCTCTAATTAGTTCTTTCTTTGTTTTTTCGCAAAGTATTCTCTTTCTGTAGAATCAGAAGCTCGTTTTCTCCTATCGGGTTGACAGTAAAATTTCAATGGAACACACCCTTTTCTCATGCGACGCAAGTAAAATGGAGAGGTGTGGTGTTGCTATTGTGGCCGTGACTGCGATCGATCTAACGTAGGCGTCTTAGGGAAGCACACTGGTCTTAGGCTGAGTTCGGATTTTTAGTTTCCCGTACCAGAGAGGACGGAAGGAGGGGTTACTATTCATGGTTAAAAAAAAAATAATAAAGGTTGTATTGTGCGAAGCATGTTGTTTTTCAGCCAACTCTTACGCGATCAGCTGACACGTATCGACTAGGGGAGAGGCGTGAGAACCGCCGTATATTATTATCTATGACTAATAGGGACCTACAAATACAGGCTCTGTATCTTGTATTGATCATATAAAAACGCAGGATCGGATTTTAGATAAACTCGTTTGTCAGTAAGTGGTGTGTTGATCTGGTCTCAAGAATTGAGACTTCATTTATTTCATTTACAATCCCCAGGTATAGTTAGTAAAATAGGCCATCGACCTAATAAGTGTTGTATTCTTTTTTAGATATAATTTATATTTAGCACGAGAATAAATATCCTGGAGTAACTATCTTTTGAAAACGTCGGTAAGGGATAAGGTAAGAGGGTTAGTGGATTCGAAATCTCGAAAATGGTTTTGTTTAAGAATTGAGAAGTGCGTAAAATGAAGGATGCAACTAATCCATATATAAACACACTTATACCATACTAAATAATTCCCATAACGTTGATCCAATATATTCGGCGTTGACTCCCAGACCTATGATCGATATCTTATGTGCAGGTCTATTAAGTGTAACAGACAAAGCCGGCGTCGGCCTACCGTGCCTTGAAGCTGCGAACTGACGATCAAATGACTCATATCTGAACTAGTTCACGGAAATATCTAGTCATAGAAACTTACATACTAGACTTCTAAGACTATATTGACCGAGAATCTCGCTCGTCATTACTCTATGGTGGACTAAACTGTCTACGTATTAGCCGCATATTCTCATCGTCGTCATGTAATACTGATCATTGAATCGTAACGTATCATGTGAGTTTATTATGTCTATTTGATTTCTATATGTCATATTTGAATGACGACTATTGAATGTGAGGGAGTACAATATTATTAATTAATTGCTATAAGTATAGTAGGAGCGAACTCATCGGTAGGTTTCAGTGGTGTGGGACTTGCATCCCGTCCTACCGCGGATGGCTGAGGTCAAATCCAACGTATCAAATGTATTTTCGAGTATATTTTTCAATATATATGTAGCGTTATCCGACGCTCTTACCGGTGATGGAATACATCGTGAGGGAAACGCTTCAGTGCAAGACAGCACATGCCGAGAGATTCGAAAGTTTATGTGTGAAGTCGTTCCAATATCCGCCACATGGAGCCGCGGACGACTAAGGGACTAATCACCTATACGGGTAGGCTCGTGCCCCGGTGGGGACGTTAAGAGACTGATTGATGATGATAAGTATGTACTGTATATATAGAAATATAAATGTGTTATATAAATTATGTTAGTTAAACAGATCAATTAAGGATTAAATTAACATTTTATTCGTCATTATCAGAATTTGTAGAAACATCTGATTCACATTCAGCTTCCTCACTGCTGCCGTCAGAAAAATCGAATTCTCTTTCATCTTCCTCTTCTTCTTCCTCAGTTTCTTCTGCTTCTTCTTGTTCGGTGTTGTCTAAAAGGAAAACAATAATTCAATAAAATTAATTTAAATAATCAGTTATTGGAGCAAAGCATTATAGTATAGTTCAATCTCATGTCTTAGAAAATACTTTGAAAACTATTCCTAGAGAAATAATGATATCTAATAACTTGTAAGCACTAGTGCAACCGGCTGCAACCAAGTGCTGCCGACTCAATTTCAATCAATTCTACTTAAAATACATATATATGTCTGAGATATTCAAATGCACCATTCGCAAGTCAAAATAACTGAAGCAACTAATGCTTTAAAAAAATAATTTATTCAATAAATTTACAAATACTAATACTTATATATACATATACAATATAAAGAATTATTTTATAATAACAAATTTAACCGAATTTAAACCTACTTTAGGTTGTACGAGGTAATGGTTGCTGGTTTTGCTGGCGGTCTTCGCTTGTTAGACTTTTCATGTTCTTTGTTTCTTGAACAAAGGGTGTCTCCAAATAATCGTTAATTATCCTTGGTGTTCATGCAGACGCTTTCCAATGACTTGTTATTACAAACTATTGTGTTCGAGGAAGAATTCCAGTTATGCTAATTAGCTTATGGTTTTCCAAAACTGTAATCTCGTCTTTCGTTGTCACGGAGTGATAACCGTTGGTGTAACTGTCGCTTCCAATGTCTGTATCTACTGATGGTGCTGCTTTTATATTGTTAACTCTGTTTGAAGGATGTGAAGCGGGAAGTGATGTGGAATCAGCTCGCTTGGGCCAATACTATATAAGGCGCTGTAAAGATGGCCGACTCTCTTTTCCTGCTGGCAGCCGTCCGTACTGAATAGACGTAGCTAAATCGCTGTGCGATTTGGTGACCTATAGTGTGATATAAAGTATCTTGCTAGGTGTGTTGTTTCTATATATTACAAAGAATCATTCGTTGAATAATTGTTAAGTACAACATTTTTAGGTTTATTAAATTGTTTTAATTTTTTAAATAGTTGTTTTCCCTTCTTGATTCCTAACATCAGAGTGGGATCGCTCATTTTACTCCAACTCCTTTTATGCATCTTTCTCAAATTCAGATGCGTAAATGGGTTTTCGTAGTAGTAATGTTTGTTGATTTCCTGTGTTATAAATTAAGGGTTCTTGAAACTACAACTACCTTCAACGTGGCAAATAGATATTTTCTGTATTTGGTCGTTTGATAATATGATTCGGTTTCGGTGATTTTACGAGTATGTTGTCGGTGTTAATATTATCTTGTGTTAGTTATTTGGGTGGCGTTAAATTATTTGTATTCAGAGTACTTCGTTTATTACGATTTAATAAGCGTGAAGCTGAACTTGGAATATGGATAGCCCTAGATCGTTCGGAATATGACTAACTGATAAACGAAGCTGTAATAAAACTACCGGTAGACTAGAGTTTCTTCATCTCACGTTGTTGCTACGGCAATCGTGTGTTCGTTCCCAGTAGCCCGTTCTAGAACGCGAAGATGACGCGATACTGTCATTAGGGAATCGAAGCTACGCTAAGGAGCATTCAGACTCACGACGGACCGTCCAGATACTTCCTGCGAACGAAGTGGCTATTGATAAGAATTCGTGTATACGCCTGTGTGAAGAACGCTCTGAATGTCTTTCTGGCCCACATATAGGCATGATGACAAATTTTGAAACATTGTCTAAATTAATGATTCAAAATATATAGTTTAATCACCCGAAAACTAATATTTCTGCTGAAAAAATTAGGTTTAGCATGAAAATTTTGTTTTTAACTCATTAAATTTCTATTAAAAATTGTACAAAACAACGCTTCAAAATGTCCGATGGCGTCGCTTGTTGACGTCACGTTAAGAGTACAACGGATCAATCACCAGTTGTAAACATTGAGAGGCTCTTTGTTAACTTTCGATTTTGACGCAAATTAGACCAACATGCAATTCGAAAGCTTATAGAATGGTGTGCGTTCCCACTGTGTCCTAATACGTACGCAAAAACTCCCGAGAAGCTATTTATTTTCGTTCCTTACGACAAGGACACCGAATGAGTTGGTCTTAACAAGTCAACGACGCGTATTCGAAAGGAATGACACCTCTCTACCTCAGGCTTATTTCTGTGAAGATCAACTTTGACGTAAGTATTATCTTTATGTTTGCCGATTTCATGCTGTAGAAGCTACGGTGACACAGCATTAGATGACGTAACATTGTTAACCAGGTCACTATTTAAAGGTTAAGAAAGCTTACATCCCAATGAGCTATTAATAAAAGTACCTATTGTATTTTATTTTAATTCAGTTACCAAAATGATATGGAAAATTATATGGAATACAATGTGATGGGCTCCAGTGGTCGAGATTAGAATGGAATATAATAAAAATGAGGCGTAAATTAAGCTTGGAAATGAATTATATTTATATTGCACACAATCGTTCTGTTGATCAAACAAAATCCGCCATGACACATCTCTTATAGAGACAGAGAGATATACAAATTATTTCTATCACAACTCCTTATTACATTGTTAGTGATGATATACTTTATTTTGTAACACCCCCACGTCAATCGTAATAACATTAATTAGCAAATTAATGGGTGCAATTAAGAAGGTGTCTGTTTTAACCCATCCGCTTTTTTTACACTTATCTCCACATCAAAAGAAAATAATGAACGCCATTGAACCAAAGACTAATCTACATTCATCGCCAATAGCTTCAACAGTTTTAATAGTGTTTTTATTACGCGATTGGAGGATGTTCGCTTACATATCAGGCTATTAAGTGATCTATTGTTGTCACATATTGGTATACATATCTTCCTTTTTTTCAATCATTCCCTTATTAATGAATATATGGATTAATGTCTTTTAATTCGTTTAACCACTATTTTGTGTGTTGGCAATTGTTATGGGCAGCTTGGATTTTATCGCAGATGGTAGCAGGACATACATTTCTTACACGATTGAAATCACATAAGATATTAACGATGAGCATCCTCACTTCCTACCCCCATGCTCTTTGCCACATATTCCGGTTCGGACTGATGATAGACTCACAGTCTTTGCTATCTTAGAGCACCAAGATAATTAGGTACGCCAATATGGAAGACATGAAGGCAAGTAAACCGTAGTCCGGACTTCCTGTCTCGAAGGTCCCTTCCCCCGTAGCATCACAATCCAAGCAAACTTGCTATCATCACATTATAAACTATCTTATAATTCAACGTGGTGTTTAATGTATTGCAAAACCTTTTTAAGTTATTAAGAACATGTTACTAGGATCTTGATATCTACTTAATATTGATACCGGTGCACACACACAAATACAGGTCTTGTGCCTGATGCTGACCTACATTAAACACCCAACGATCTCTCTATACAGATATTTCTTCGTATCTGCCTTTACATTATCATTTTCAAGTTCTCTTACAATTAATATTCTTATGCATGGGAGATTGAAATGGGTTTACAGTCATACCAGTTAGGAATCTTTCTTAAACAGCTTTTCTAGAGTAAGTCTTCTGACATATTCCCTTGTCAATACTGTTGTTTATTAAATTTGCCTATTACGTTTATTATCCCCCAATCTGAATATTGGCCTAAGTCTCGGCATCTTTAAATTCCTATCTGTTAGCATTGAATCTTAAAATTAGCTATGTAGTTCTCCCATTCACTATCAAACAACACATACGTCTGTCGTCAACATTGCAAAGTGACGACACATGATGTTTTGATTCTGTAATCTTACATTTAGAGTACAAAGAGGGTACAGCACTTATAGAGTCGTTTTAAATCATCCCACGGTTACTATGTCCTAGATATAGATAGCAGGTTACAGATTTTTCGTCCCTGTAGTTTCTCGGAGTGACTTCTTTAACCCATAAATGTTATTTGTTTTGAGTTTTACCGACATTTTTTATCTATTGTCATAACAGCGCCATCTGGGTAAGCTTAGTATACATTGCTTCCTCTTTAATTCCATAAAAAGGCTCGGTTACATCCATTGGTAAGACATATGAATTTTTAAGTATAGTTGCATCATAGCAAAAATAGTCTGAATGTCCCTCCAATTTGCAACAGGTGCGTATTAACTCTTTCAGATTTTAATATATCATCATCTTGTTTCACACACACCCTCTGTTGACACCATACCCGTTCCCTGTCCTGTAGAATATTACACTTCACACATATTTACGTTTTAATTTAAATAACACCATTTACTACTTATTATCTTTTTCTTTCTGACTGTCTCTCCAGATATAACTCAAGCTTATTATATCATTTAAGAGTTTTTAGCTCCCTTTGACATAGCTTTCTTGCATTTACATGCATTCGGACTATTCATCGCTTACTATAAGTTTTTGGCTCCAGTTATCTAACGTGTACATTATTAATTTATAGAAAACAGTCTGCTTCCTAATACGTTTGTTTTTTAGAATCTACATCTAACGTCTCACAACCTCACCTACAACTCGTCACTATCACTGATGTTCGTATATCACTACCCTCGAATCACTGCTGCGCTGGTGCACTGAGAGTCATCACATCCATCGGTCATAGTTGAATAAGCGTGGACTGGACATACATGCAGCCCTGTGTATCTTCTAAACCTTGGCGCCACTCAACGTGTAGTGGAACTCTACCAGATTATCGCTCTATTATAAGTGATTGTCTCCATTGTTAAGTATGGCTTGACTGTGTGTTGTTCACAAACAATGGTCTCTGTTGGTCTCAACATGTTCATTTTTCTGTGGGAAAATATACTCTATAACCTTTTGTTTTGTTCTCATACCCAGTCTACGAGATCATGCCCTTTTCACCTTTGGCATCCCCTTATGTCTTTTTCTTGGGCCTATGTGGAAATAAAAGCCGTCCAAATATTTTGAGGTTAATTCTATATCATAGGACTTTTGTTTGATACACACAGTTATATGGAGATTTTCCTCTTCTATTGAGCTTTTGTACTCCAGTTCTAATTATTCACATAGGGCAGCTGTATTAACACTTATCAGTCCCACAAGCCTTGAAGGTAAATCTTTGCGACATATAGCTATTGTTTCTAGTCCGCTTCCTAAAAATCCTATTCCAATCACCAGCTAGCTACTTCCATTCTAGTTCAGGGGTAAAAGTTACTTGATATGGTTTGATGTGCGTAGATTCCCTGTTCTGGAAAACTTCTCTGTACTCTTTGTTTATAAACTCGGTTCCATTGTCCAGGACTTCGAAATATCTTTATTTTATTTCCTGCTTTCCATTTTCAGCCTGTGATATGAAATTTCTTTATACATGATTGTATATTTCGTCTATTTTTTTTCAATCAAGAACACTCGCCTGGTACTTTGAGTATTCCATCTTTAAATCTACGAAATATGTGGAGCCTCCAATCGAGCAGAGGCTTCTCCATAGGTCCAAGGTATCGCGGAATAAATTTCGTGTATACTCTCTTGAGAATAAAATGTGGTCAACGATTTGTCTAGGATACGGCAGTCGGTGATTTTCCCCCTTCTCATCGCACAACTATTCTGACATGTATATGAATATTAGAGCATTTTAATATTAATATTATTTTTCTTCAAGAACATGACTTGCACGTCAACAATGTGATTTGGATTGCGCCAATCATTTTCATTCGCCACTTCACCGGCAAATGTCAACAAAAAACCCCCACACGTCAGCAAGGGTTCGCTGTACATGCATTAAAATAGCGAAAATCCAATAGTACTGCTTCCACGTCGCTTCGCAATAGGCCATTACGTTGTTTTTTGGTTTATAAAATACATTTTATTCTCTTTAGTAACGATAACATAACCTCTGTTTGCGACAGTAACGAGAATAAGTTTGTTTTCACTCAGGAACATAGAAGACGATATGTCAATGTAGTGTCGATCATTCACTCCATTCCAACTTGCCATGCGCACCTGGCGCACCCTTGAACATCAATTTTCGTTCCGTCTCCTCTTTTACTATTGAGCTGATGGGATTTATCTTTTACAAGTCGAGTATGATTGCTTAGTTTTGTTGGTTCACAACAGCAATATGCCTCGCTTGCACCCGAGTGGGAACTAACCTACATGAGATTTTTGCTGACTGTTCATCAAAACACTGTTGACTATAAAGGCTTATTCTTCATTTCTTGTACCTTTTTAAAACCGCATGGCTCTTTTATATGAACCCGGTTTATTACAAAAATAACACTTAAAATCTGAACGAATTTGTACCTTGGAGTTACCAAAATTGTGTTATTTATTAAATCGACACTCGCTTTGATAATGTTCCAAGTCGGTGACACCTTATAAACTTACAACTCCTTTTATCTACTTTCTTTGCCAACAAACGCCGTAGGCGGCGTTGGCCCGCCCTTTTTCTTTTATTTCTTTCTTCCTCTATCATAATCTGGTGCTACCAGGTTATCAATAGGTCTGCTTGGCATCAGGAGCAGACTCCCATGCTGTAGATGAAATGCTTGTAATCTTTCTGGTAGGGAGACTAAGGACTTTAGTGATAACAATTTATCAACATATTCTCTCCCAGCTGTTTTTAACTGGTTCTGCATCTCATTTGTTACTTTTTATAGGAACACAGACATCTCTGGTTCTTCTTCGAACTTAAATGGAATAAAGCTGTTGTGTCAACAATGGGTGATATGCTTGTCTCGGATTTTTGCTCATACACGCTTAATATTTCCATGTCACATAACGGCACCACTAGTATCGCACGAGATGATAGCCAAATGACTTCTTCGCGATCTCGTTAACTATCTCGCCGTTTGAGCTCGCGCATCCTGGGTTTCCCAAGTTACAGTATGCTTGTGTATCATCTTCGGTTTTACTTGGTCCGTCCACGTTTTGTAAAGACTTTACCTCGAGCAACCACGGAGTTTGGAACTTCCACCATCAGCTCAGAGTTCACTCCTGAACCCTCAGATTGCTTTCCTTCACCTGCTGTCGAATGATTTCACAATTTCCTGTAGACTCCCTGCCTCTGCTCAATGCATAGTAAGAAAGATATTTTCCTTTCCGAGTTCTAACCTACAACAAATGGAGTCAACCCACGCTGCCGGCTAATCTTTGACATTTTCGCTACAAGTATGTATTTTCAGTCCCTTTAGCCACATTTTTATTAATCCAAGCTAGTTTAGTGACCTGGGCCATAACCAGAATGGAAATATAAAAAATATGAGCGTAAATTAACTTGAAATCGAATTTATTTATATTGCACACAATCGTTCTGTTACTCAAAAAAAAATCGCCATGCACAATTTTACTCGAGAGACGAGAGAGACTATAACATATAATTATCTATCCTACTCTTATTACATTGTAGTGTCATTTACCTTATTTTTAACAAGAT
>PQWD01010672.1:0-27300 GCA_019425675.1 Leucinodes orbonalis
ATGTATTAGCTGCTTAAGTCTTGAGTTTTCGGTTTTTTAAAATAACTATTGGTTAAAAGCCGACCTTTAAACACGTTAGCCACAAAGCGTGACATGAGGTGACAAGGCTGCGTAGACTTATGTGGTTTGTTGACACGATGATGACATCGAATACGCAGTAATGTGGTTGTACAGAATATTACACACTACTCTAGTAATTAGTGTGAAATGTAGAAGACAATAGCAAAGAACTACATTACTGTCATAAGTTGCGTTTAGTAGCACATAACGAACCAAACCCTCTTTCTTGTCCTTTCAACCTATTATAGTCCGCTGTTGGACATTGTTCGTTTTTTTTGCGCTAGTTATCCTGACCTCACTAGCAACCTTCGAAAGTTAGTCAATAGACTAAGTCCTTCCGTAGGTCATCTCTGCGTACCGTAGGACGCCCTACGGTATGCCCACCAAGACGCGGTCTCTTGTTCAGAACTCGTCTGCATCCATGGCCTTCAGTACTTCGATATAAGGTACCCCGCTTCAAAAACTAGACGCGGACCGATTCTTTCTAGTTCTCTTTAAAGTTTTAGTTGAGAGTTCGAATTAAACAGTTATAGCCTAGACCTTAGGAAACCGAAAAAATAAATATTAACATATTGTCATAAGGCATGAAATGAACTTTGTAAAGTTCATACATACTCTCTCTCTTACCTCTTACAATCTACTGCTAGACATGAGGTCTCTACCGTTTTTCGGTATCCCGGTTCTCCGTTTTCTTCACCCAGCCTCCGCCAGTGACCTATGAGATATCGGTTCATCGAGAAGGAGTCTTATGCTACAATATACATAAATACTTGTAAATACAAGATACTTATTGATTTATTAGACAGTGTACAGTAATCGAAATTAATGTCCAGAAATGCTGTCTTAAAACTAGTAATACCTACATATATGTATAAGTACATATCGCAGTTCTCATGTGACTTATATATAAAGTGGACATTCTACAAAGTTACATTTTCTAAAACGTGTACGTCTGCCTACTTAACGTTTCCGTATTGCTTTCAAGGTCACTACGATGACACTTCACACAGCACGTCAACGCAAGCACTTGGAAATATGAGCAGATCAACGATACTGTCCAAGGCTGGGAACTGTTTACAATCAGCAGATTTGTAGTTCATAATGAATAGTATTGAATACTATGTTTACTTACCTTATTATTAAAGGCATAATACATTTTGAACTTACCTTGACAGCCCGTGCCTTCCTTTTGCTGGAGGAATCCCCTTCTCTCTCCGATAAAAAGATATTTTTCCAAAAGGGAGGGCCATAATATCTTTCCTTGGCACGCTGGTTGGACATAACAAAACCTTTAAAAAGTTAGGTCGAATAAGAGAACGCATCTACCTGTTCTCTGCTGAATGTATTGACCAAAACCAACATTTACAAGTATAACCAGTAAGCTCCCTCTTACGACAGCGGGAAGAGTAGAGGTAGTGACAATTTTGTAATCTATCGTCATAATAACACGGCATTGAGTCCCGTACATGTTTGCGAAAGATATATAGGTGCCTATGCCCAGTGGCGTGTGCTCCATATATCCAAATAAGCGGTGCATACTTGCATACCTGTGCATATAGACAACCCCGGAAAATCACTAACATATTAAATGATTCCCACTTTATCGCCAATCCTCTACAGATTTTAATCTATTGACGATCTGCTATTATCGACAGTCATTTTGACATAATTGTTAATTATTTATTGTAATTGCTGTTAGTGTCTTTGACTAAGCGTACCTTATTCATCGCGCTCGTAAACTAAAAATGATGAACAATATTCTCACTTAAAATGTGTCCCTACGGACATTACACTTATTAACTGGTTACCTATACCACTAATATTATTTCATAAAAACGAATAGACGCACATCCAATAAATGTTTTACCGAATCAACTAATAACGAACTAATAATAATAGTCGCTAGGCGATCCTCCTATAATAAATTTACAATGAAACCCTTAAAACTAACAATTTATTGTAACTATTAATATTTAATTAAGGGGTAGACAAGAATGAGTAAGTTTACCTCGAAACATACATACTATATGAATTTACACAACGTCTTATTATTTTAAATGATGATGAAACTTTTGACAATTCCAGGAAATTGTGGACAAAAACACGGTCACCAAAAGCGAATACTGTTTCGAGAGTTCATACACGTGTTCTACACTCAGTTCAACTTTTAATTTTGACATTGAGATGTAAGTGATGACAACATGACGTCATTGCGGTTTTTAGTTTGTAACTATGCAACCTTGATTTACTTGTGTCCAAGAAACCTTAGTCTATATACAGGTTCCCCAGCCTTGGAAACTGTATCAATATACAACCTCCAAGGCTGGGGAACCAGTGGTCAGCAATTAATCGATCAAGAAATTTTTTTTTATAATACGAATCGAAAAAAAAAACATCGAAAAGTCGAGTTTCCCAATCATCATCTAAAATAACACTTTACGTTGATTTTCGCCGAGTGAGAAGTAATCTCAAATTCGTAAAGTTCCAAACTGTTTACCTTCCTTCCTACTATTTTCCTTTTACAAGGCTCTTTGGTTGTAAAGAAAATCAGTTAAACCATCTGCACGGTTTCCCTATGCATGAAACAAAGAAAAACGTCATTAATCAAACAAATGTTTTCACTCAGCTGGTAACTAGTCTTTCCCACCTAGGCTCTTTTTTCCATACACCTTAACATGTTACACTTCTTGAATGTTTATCTTAAATAAAATATATTGACGGCAATGACAATACTTTATGTTACTCGTCGGTTTATTTAGGATAAGTTAATATTTTATTGCTGCTTATAAGGTGAGATATAAAATAAGAAATACATCGATAGCTACGACTATATAAAGTGTTTCTCTTAGAAATATGACGATAAATTATATTCATGCAAATATTATTAATTTTAAGTAGATCAGAATGGAGTAAACATATGGCAAAATGGCCTTGGAATGAGAACAAAAGCAAAATATGTTTTTGTGAAAACTGAAAACAAAACCTTGTCATTGTCTTGTCGTTTAATGACATTAGTATGTTATTATTTGGTTTCGAGGCGTACGTGTCAGTGCGTACTTAGAGAGAATGCGTGTGTTTGACCAAGGTGTGTGTAAAAGTTGCACTTTCTTTGAAAGAAAAGCGAACAATACAAACCAATGGTTGGTGACCTCTACTCGTATGAGAACGAACTACTTAACTTGTTGTAAAAGGTAATTTGAAGTCTCGTTGAAGTCAACGTACTTTTTGTCAAAATCAGTATTGTCAGTATCAGTTATCCTAAGTAAAATACTTACGGCGAGTTGAGTTTTCGTAAAAATACATATAAAATCAAGTTTCGAAGCAGGTTCTCTTTCAACTTTAATTTGGGTGCAGTTAGGTGCACTGAACGAGTTTTCATGATATTTCGTTAAAACTTGTCTCGCGAACTTCTTAAGCAAGAATTTTATTAATTGTTCCACCTGAGTGACCAAGAATGTAGCAGATTCGCTTCTCAATTAGTATAAATTATTTTATTTAACATTTTCAAATACTGCATTTTATTTCTGGACAAAAAATGAATAATTAACAATGTTTAAAGTAATCTTATGCTGTATCGGAAATCTGTTAACTGGCCTTGAATATTTACTATCAGGTGTCTGATAATATTTAGTTTTTACTGTTAATATATTTTAGTCAAAAATAGCAAATACACTATGTTTACTTTTTTAGGATTGCTTGTCATAAGATGTGCTGTATATTAAATTTCAAACGTTATTTTAAAAATAATCAGACACATATTTTTTATTATTGTGTATTTATTCAAAGGAGTTCATCAGCCTAATAAATCCGAAGGCCTTCCCTAAAGACTTTTACGGGAACACATGCGTAGTTATCTGTCACCCTAACAAACACAAACCAGGCTAAAAGGTTAATCGTCGTAAAATTAATTTGCTTTTTTAATATTTACCTATTACCGATAACAAACACAAATTCGAAAGACACAGTAATGTAAAACCGCGAAACGTTTGCATTTTCACCGTCTGTGTTTGAATTAAAAACCATAAGAATAACGCACCAAACAATTTCAAAGTTGTAAAAGTTTCCTAGAACCCTTTTGTTGGATGTTCTAAAAATATACCAGTCTCCACGTTGTCTGAGCTAAAAATACTACGATTACTACGCGACCTTGACAGGCGAAGCCCCTCCTGATGCACCCCCCCGTCCCCTTCCCACCCCGGTATCACGGGATTACGCTATGGGGTGCTTTCGAGCTTAAGGAAAGTTTTATCGGGCAGACATTTTGGTTTTTGATGCATTAGTGTTGTTTTTAATGGACTTGATAGACAATGCACTTGGGTTTATGCGTTTTTGCGTAAGTGTTCATTAATGTTGAAATATTACAATACTTCTTAAAAATTTAAAATCCCAAGGTTTTTAATGTATTTGATTAACTTTAATGACCTTTCTTAGTCGTATAAATGGAGATGAATTATTTATTAGCGTCAAACAAAAAAAAATATCACAGTCGCATCTTTATCGTAAGTATGTACGAACCAAAAAAATTTTTCTTAAAATAAATGTATGAGTAAAAACAATTATTTGAAAATAACAATAAGAAAAGTCACATGAGATAAGTTAGAAGATGTCATGAGAATGTGTTTATTTAAGGTTTGTATTGCAATTCGATTATAAGGTTATTACAGACTGTATCCTCCAATGATCGGCAAAGCATTGCTTAGTTTGATATTGATGGAGCGCAGGCGGTGGCTCATAACTTCATTTACTGTCTGGCTCCGAAATCGACAGAATTATTGAGCACTGCACTAGGAGCAAGTGTTGCACATTTATGTTTCTTGAAATGTTTAGTATTTAAAGGCTGAGATTTTTTAGCTTGAGCTAGTATTTTTTATTATTTTTAAAATTACCAGCTCTAGCTATCATTGTATGTATTTTTTTCAGTATTGATGTTTTGTTTTTCTTGTGTGATATATTTTTATTACGACGTTATTGAGGTTAAAATTAAATTTATTTTTTACAACAATAAAAAATTAAATGAAAAATGATGAATACCTTATATATTCAAATTGAAAAACTGTAAAATAAAGAAAACGTAACTTTAGCTATAATTCAGATCGTGATACTAACACTAATTTTATAACGTTAAGAAATCGTTAAGAAAGAAGAAAGAAAAAAAAATTATTCCAATAAATCTGTTACAGATACTTTTGAATCGTCAATTGTTTATTATTATCATATTTGTTAATAATATTCTAACGGGTCAGTGTTAATTATGTCACAGCATAATTTTGTTATCTTGTTTTTGCTTGCACTCATATTTGTAAGCTATACTTTAAATTAGTATAGTATATTTCTTTATCATTACATTAAATTCTGTTAAGTTCAAGGTTCAAAACTGCTTCCATGTCAGCCGTTTATGATGTTAATTAAGCTTACTACTTGTTTGTATCTCTTACAAATATATTGTCAATATAAGTGTATGTCTTGTAAACTGTCCCAAATAAAATAAATAAGAAAACTATTAAAATCACCAAACCTCCGATTTCACGGGTAAATTACCTCGATAGTTTATTTCCCATTTTTATCTCCCATATCATAAAGGTGTCTGGCACGCGCTATAAAGGCGGGTGCACACCCCCGCGCGGGATGCGATCGATACTGCCGTCTGCACTGCGGCTGACCTTGCACCCGCCATGCGTTCCGATGTACGCAGTAATCTGTGGTGACGTTGCAACGGATAGACTATGATATCGTTAACTATTCCATTGAAGATATTGTCTTTATAGGGTTCCGTAGCCAAATGGCAAAAATAGGAACCCTTATAGATTCGTCAAGTCTGTCTGTCTGTCAGTCTGTACGTCCGTCCGTATGTCACACCCTTTTTTCTCCGAAACTATAAGACTACACTATTCAAACTTTGTAAGTACATGGATTCTGTGATTCTCTATTAGGTTTTGATTTTTGTTATTAGTGTACAGGACGGTCAGGACTGAGCGTCTTGACCGTAATTGATACGCCTGACCATGACAGAGCGGCATTGAATAGTCATTTTTCTGTCAATGCCGCAAAGCGTCCGTCACCCGAGACAACAGATGTTAATCTCTTATACCCGGTAATTTTACTAGCTACAGTGCTCTCATCCCGAAACAAAAAAAGTGCATAACACTCCTGTTTCACGGGACGATATATGGCACTGCAGTGGTACCTACCTGGAAGACTCAGTAATCGAGTCTACCACGTAGTAAACCTAGTACGGCATACTGATATGCATAACTTTGATTTCAAATCATTATGCTATTTTTGGACAGTCATAATAATAACATGCAGAGAAACAACGCTAACTAAACCTAATCTCGATAACGGTTTAACCTAGCTTATAGTTCAACTCGGGATACATGTCATCAATAAGTCCACCATCGTCCACTTGAACACAGGCCACCAGAAACGAGCGCCAGCTATCCCGGTCCTCAGCAGCCACCTTCCTTCCGACTTCCACCAGCCACCTTCCTCAATTTCCCATCGGAGCCAGATATAGGTACATTGTATGCTTGCTTGAAATTTTTACTAGAAGGAAAGAGAGATATTTAAATGAAGATGACATAATATACTGCAGTCTGCAATGCGTCCAACCTTGCCCCAGACTCGTTGGAACTATGTTGACACTCGAGATTGTAGATGTACATATAGTAGTCGGCCGGGAAACCAAAAGAAACTAGTATGTAAATGCGGTCGCTGGTATGGAAAATTAAGTTTACTTTGTACCATTATGTCTTTGTAGATATGTTCCCTGTGGTGCCCAGATTTAAATGGACTTTAGATTTTTTATAGTTTAATTAGAAATGCATATTACAGAGAACCCTTTAGAAAAGACAAAACGGCTTATGATGGATCATGTGTGTAACCTTAATAATAAAAAAATAGATACAAGCAAATTTCTAAAACGAACTTGACATAAAAATTGTCACCAATCTGAACAAATACTATTTTTTATATTTATTTTTACATTTTAGGAAAACTTTAGCTAATGTTATTTTAGACACATAATAAATATAAATATTTAAGGCCATTTAAATGTTTCCACATATATATAACACAAAGTATAAAGTTAATTTTTTAACACAAAAAAAAGTCGTTTTCTGCATGAAAAAATGTTTGCAAGTTGCCGTTTAAGTTGCAAGGTTGCAGTATTAAATAAGTCAACATCTTCACTTTTAGTTAAGTCCTTGAAACACCCGCTTGCCCTCACTAAATAAGAATTTTGCTATAATTAGATTTTACCGGTTATTTAATTAAATTATTACACAGTTAATGAAATTACACAAAGGTATAAGTCAAAAAAGAAATTAAGATAGCTCTAACAAGAATAAGTCATGAAAACTGAACCGTAATGAGACGTCTTACATATCAGTTATGATTATGGTAAATAAGTTTGCCACAGCTTTTCTTGTATATTTTTAAAAATTCATTATTTTAACATTTTACTGCACAAAAAGGTTTCATATATATTACAAATAATATCTTTATAAACATAAGCTTAATCACGTTACTCGTTAGAGTTAAAAGGAATCAAATTAATTAATTAATATTAATTGTAGAGCGCTAAAGTTTCATAATATAGTTGTCTCTGCAAACAGATTTGCGGTATGATTACTGCAAAACTCAATCTCATGTTGTATCAACTCGACCTAGCAATTTGTTTTCCCTGTCATCACTTAAGGTCAATTTACGCGGACTACTGAGACCGATTTTTATATGATTAAATGTCAAAATAAACTTTGTTAGGTGCCGAAACTGTACGTACACTTTAGGCACTACGTGGATGCTGACCGTTTTACAAGGAATAGGAACGATGTTTAGCTGTTTATTTATTATTTATTGTTTAGCTACGCTAGCTTTATACTATTTATTAGCTGTTATGCTACATATGACAGAAAACTTTAGGAAAATCATCATTTCAATATCTTGTATGTAAGTCACTCAAACCAGGTTTGATATTTACCATTTTAGTCCAAAAATTGTTCATGTAAATGAATAATAAAATCTTAACAAATCTTTAAGGTAAAATTAACATAATAGACAAAAGAGAATGACAACAACACTAAGTTTATTTTTCGTGTTTTAAAATAATACAAAAAAGTTGTGTGTAACGTGAGATTATCGTTTTAAAATAGGACACGTTAGAAATCATGCAGGTTGAAACGCGTTTTTTGTTTGGGGCATATTTCTTAGAATTTGATATCAGAGTAAAAAATATAAGATTCTTGTTCTTTACTTCTTAAAAAAGGCTTGACAATACTTTATATTAAGGCTTTATAATAAATAGCTTAATTATCATCATCAGCTCATTAAACGTCCCCACCGAGGGGCACGAGCCTACCCGTATAGGGTGATTAGGCCTTAGTCGTCCACGCGGGCCGAGTGCGGATTGGACGACTTTACACACAAACTTCGAATCTCTTCGCAGGCGTGCATGAAGGTTTCCTCACGATGTTTTCCTTCACCGTAAGAGCGTCGATAACGTACATATATTTTCGAAAATTCGAAAATACATTGGTACGTGTCGGAATTTGAACCTCAGCCCTCCCGGTAGGAAGGCGACAGTCCACACCACTGAGCCACCGACGCTCTAGCTTAATTATAGCATTGCGAAAATATTACTTTTTACTAGTTGGTTGGTTGGCTTAATAGAGTAACTGACTATTCATATCTCAATTAAATATTAAAACTCCACGCACCTACCTTATGATAATGATGACCTACCAATGATATTCTGTATATATAAAGGTAGATACGTCAACCGTGCCTCAAAAACGAACCGCCGATGAGAGTACAGTTTGTACTCTTTTGTTTAGGTAAATGTGTTCGAAATTCTAAAATGTGTGCTGTCGCTGCATTCGGAACACTTTTTTCGATTGTTTTGTGAGCATATCACGCATCCATACTTTTTTACATCATTGTGACCTACAAACAATATAGTCCTTTTAAGTCACAATTCCAGTCACAAATGACTACCGTAACCAAAAATGTCTTACAAAAGAAGCGGCTAATAACAAAAATTGCGTCTACGCAACGTTTACCAGCAATGAGGTCGCCGTAAACAATGATGTAAAAACTATAGATTCGTGATATGTTGACAAAACAATCGAAAAAGTGTTCCGAACGCAGCGACAGCACACATACACATATTTCGAATGAGCGTACATTTACCTAAACAAAGAGCCTACAACTATATTCTCTTTGGCGGTTCGTTTTTGAGGCACGGGTGGCGTATCTACCTTAATATATACAGAATATCATTGGCCGTAAATGGTAAATGTTGCAAAAAGCAGTTGGTAAAACAATGGTAATGTCGCGCGTCGCCGCTGCGAGTGACCTTGACCATCGACGTTTCCGTTCTATCCTATAACTAGTGATGTAAAATGGGTTGATCTGACCAGTCACGATTGTCACAAGCCCTGACTAACCTAACTAAATTTAGTGTAATCTTAAGTCAATTTAACTCAAATATCTTTCTATTTTCAACTTTCAAATAGTTTTATTTCTTTATTTATTGACTGATACAAAAGGTTCAATACATAAGGTAACAAAAAAAATGTTTTCATATTTTTTATGAACAAACTTACATTTCAAAATGTCTTTTATTATAATATAGGTATTACTATCTACATATTTTTTTCTAATGATTTGTGTTTTCTTTCACGAAAACTAAGAAAATGCTTGAACAAGATCTCTATATTACAGATGTCAATAAGACTGAAAATGACCATATTGACTGTTAATGACCATTTTGACTAATTTTACCGTAAATAGCGGTGAATAAAATTCAGTCACTTTAGTCATTTTCAACACTACCTATGATGACTCAGGCAGATATCGTATGAGTTGGAACCTAGGTAGCGGTTTCTGATGTTCGTCTGCGTAGGTGCTTGGTAGTTTAAAGTAGGTGAGACCATTAGAAATTCCGATCAGGCAGATAGCCAGGTGTTAGTAGGTACCGTCCGATGACAAATTTTGATTTGGTGCCATCGGAAATCAAAACCTGGTTGCTCAATTACCGGTCACCATTGATGTTGTGTAATTGCTTACTCTATAGATACATTTTATCATCAGCTCATTAAACGTCCACACCGTGAGGCACGAGCCTACCCGTGTGGGGTGATTAGGCCTTAGTTATCCACGCGTGCCTAGTGTGTGTTGGACGATTTCACGCACAACCTTTGAATCATTTCGCAGGCGTGCGTAGCTGTCCTTACGATATTTTCCTTCACCGTAAGAGCGTCAGATAACGTAGGTACACATATTTTCGAAAATTCGAAAACATATTGAAACGTGGCAGGATTTGAACTTGCGCCTCCCGGTCGGAAGGCAACAGTTTACAACATAGATACATTAAATCGTCATTATTATGTGTCATTAAAGAGGCTAAAAGGGGTAAAGTTACAAATAAAATAGATACATTTACAGTTCATGCCAAAAATCCTTTGATGAAATTTAAAAATATATTTGAATGATTCCTAAAATTTTACACAAACACAACATCGAGTACATATATACAAATCCGACAACATGACTACTTATTACAAAATTTTTCAAGAACGTTTAGTAACGTTTCCATAATACAATTCCACATATTAAATGTTACGATAAGAATAAAATCGTCTATTTTCCTGCTACTCCAATTTCAAAAATTTACAGCATTTGGCACTTGTACAAAACCTAGATACCTCGAACAATGTAACTTTGTTATCTATTGTCTGTTTATTCTTTAGTAACAGGATTATGCAAGATGCAGGCGATGAGTTAAAATGCATCGTACATAAGAATTACATTTTATAACGAAAAAAAAGCAACGAAATGTAACCCCATTAATTAATTTTTATTATTGCTTTCTTGGAAAATAAGGATATAAACCTTTCTGGGCACTTGCCAAATTGCGAAATAAGTATGTCATTAATCATAATTCCATTTCAGCTTTTACAAGTTTAATTAAGATGCTAAAATTGTTATAACCTTGTAGAAGTGGTTGTTATACTAACAAAACGAGTAAATTTCCACCAAATATTATTTACTGTATTTCAGCTTCAAAATGAAAATTACATAAGATTTTCCAAAACAAAAAATTAGTCGCAGTCGATTTATGAAATGGAATAAAAGTAATAATACGCAACTCACAGCATCGTCTCCTCTCAATTTGAGCTAAGAGTTTGTACTATGTGTACTAAACAAATGACATGTTCAAGTACACTAATGTAAAACTACAACACGGGGATATTTGTATCGAGACCCTTTATAAGCCAATTTCTCAGCCATTACAGTACTTATTCACATTTATTGCCTGATTGGTTTGCACTTAAAACAATCGACGTTCACACAAAAGTTATGCCATGCCACACAAACGAACATAAAATCATAATTTATTAATTGTTGTGAAAATTCCTTCTGAATAGTAAACTCTTGAAGAAGATTTCTGGTCTATGGCTTGTCAATTCTCCTATTTTATTTACATTCTAAATGACATTTGTCCCACTTTTGGAATTTTATGACACTTGCAGCTGCAATATTTCTGTAGAATAATACTGCAAATTGGTCATTAAATCTTAAATACCGATTGCATGTTTCTTACATGGAATGATTTGTAGTTAATTTATAAAATATAAGTTACAATCTTCCAAAGCTACGAATTGCATTTTTCGTTTACTGATGCCAACTCCAAAATTGTATTGCCTGCCATAACTTCGCCGAGTTTTATTAAGTTTGCTTCATTATGGAGTAAAACCGGCTTGCAGGATCCATCTACCAATGCCAAGCTAAATTGCTTGAGTTCCAGTTAGTTAAAATAAACTGCAAGTTTTCTGCCAAGTGTTTTTTGTGTCTGGCGTTTCGGCTTTTGTCAGATGGGGCAAAATAGGGAGGGCGTCGGTGAAGTGTTTGTTGTTTATTCAGTAGAGAGTTGCAGTAATGCAGTTTTAGCACTCAATATGGCAACTGTTGATTTTGCTACTATTGTGACATTTTGGATTATTTGTTTTTTAGATTTCTTAGCATTAAATTAAGATGATGATTTCGGCATTGAAAATACACCATTTATGCATGTGAATATTTTTTGCTTTTGCCATCACACCTGGACATCGCCTAAACCTACGTCAGTCAAACTGATAGACCGATATCTAAATAACACTTCTTTGGTAGCACTACAAATACTATGAATATGTTGAAACCATAAACATGATATTAATCCACTTAGCTTGTGAAATTCTCAAGTCAGTTGTTAAATGAAGTTTATGACTCCCCAGGAATTTAATAAAACTTGTGTCCGGGTACTGCAATGGAATCCGCTGACAAAACGAGGGGTCCGCCATTTTTTGATTGCTTCGCCAATTTGTATAATCTATGGCATCTCCCCCTGTGCACGGTTAAATGATTATTCATTATCATGTAACTTGATCCTTCATTTAACTTCTTTTTATTATTATTTTTCTATTCATTTAGCTTAAAAATAGTGGAGTCAGATGCATAGAATTTAGAAATCGAATGCTGTTATCATGGATACTTGCTTGAATGATGAGACATCCAAAAATCAGCGCTGCCGTGTGTTAATTCTTAATAATGCAAGGCAGCCATTGCTAAGGCAGGGTCCTTTTTGACACGGGAAGGTACTGCATTTATCATCGTTCCTTTCTTTTTGGTATTTTCACCTTAATGTACCTATTCATTGTATAACTTTTCCGTTCCTTGCTATTTCTCTTCTTTTGTAACGTTGTCCTCTTTATAATAAGTTGTATCTTATGTTGGTAGATGTAGTGTTTTCTTTTATTGTATAATATTTTTAATTTTTATTAATATTGTATTATTGTATAATAAAGCTTTTTCTTTCTTTCTAGACATTATTTTGTTCCAGTTTCTTTTAAACAATATTATAGATAATATTTTTGGAAACCACACAAAAAATCAAAGATGTCCATATCATACGATCTCTTTAACCCCATCTGAAATAACAGACCACTTGCCGATGTAATTCAAGGGTTTCTTCAATGCGCTTTGTCATTCTAAGTTATTGCAAATCTAACTTTGAAGTCTCGCGCCGCAACCGGGTCGTTCGAAATAACGTTAATGCAAAACAGCACCGTTATTCCTCCATCGTGCGATCCTGATTGGACCAATATAGCATAAAGGTACCGTATAAGGGCATGCGAATCGGTGCTCGGACGCCGGACGTCCCATCCGTACGCCTTTGAATGTCAATGGACATATTGGCCATATTTGTTGAGTAGGATTAGGGGCAAACGGTAACAAAGCGTTAATATATAGTATAATAAGTTAGAGGTTATATTGACCCTTATTATCTGCTGATACCTTAGATACGTATACGCTGATACCTGAGAGAGAATGTGTTTTTGAATTTTCGAAAATATATGTACGTTATCCGACGCTCTTTCGGTGAAGGAAAACATCGTGAGGAAACCTTCATGCACGCCTGCGAAGAGGTTCGAAGGTTGTGTGTGAAGTCGTCCAATCCGCACTGGGCCCGCGTGGACGACTAAGGCCTATCACCCTATACGGGTAGGCTCGTGCCTCTCGGTGGGGACGTTTAATGAGCTGATGATGATGATGACCTTAGATACATAATAAACTAATTAGATGCACAATTCATTCAAAAGTGTCCGCGGCAAAAGTATCCATCGCGTCGTTGGTCAGAATCTTCATTCATATTCATGTTGCTCGATCTTTTGATTTTGTACTCTTTCTATGACGTATTAAGGCCAAAATTTTAATGAAAAATTTTACGTTAAAAATATAACAATAACTATATGTATGTGTTATGCGGCTCGGACATATTTTGGTTGACGTTTCTTCGTGACACAGCATCTAGATTTATTGTTTATCTAAGGCTGATACCGAAGAGTAGATACCGAAGACCTAGTAAAAGGTGGCGCGTCTAGAATAATATGTTGACAGTTAATATAGGATAATCAGGTATACTGTCGTATACTTAATACAGTGGCGTACACAGAGATTATTAGTAGGTTATGCAAAGTGGTGTAACTAATCACAGAAATAAAAAATACTATAAATTTTTGTAAGTTTGAGTGCTGTTAATGAAAGCAGATCGCCTATGGTTTCAAATCTGTAGAGGAAAATGGGCGATTAAGTGGGAACCATTTAGTATGTTAGCGGTTTTCCGGGTTGTCTGGACGCACAGGATATGCACTCCCCATTTGCATATATGGAGTGCACGCCACTGACTTAATATGAAGGGGTTACTGGTAACTAGTGACTGTAGGTTTCATAGTATCCACTTATGAGCATGCAGGAATTTAGCTAGTGGTGTTAATTAGAGTCATACTGGTATTGACTTACTTATTAAGAAAGACCGCAATTAAGGCTACAGCCTAAACTGCATCTTATCAGCTCAGAAATTAGTTCAAGTTTTTATTTATTAAAAATTAAAAAGCTTTTTCTTATATAAAGTTCTATTGACGCTACGTAATTTTTACTATTACATCACTGTAAATTCAAAATGGCACATAATATGAGTATCAGCGTAACATTATTTGTAAACTGTCCCGTTCTGCAACTTACATTCCGATGTTATCAGATTTGTATAAAAAAAACACCCGTATTCGTTTTTTAACTGAGTAAATTACATTTGTTTGTGGTAATGACATTACCATATGGAAACGTCTTCCGTGATCATTAAACTCTGTCAAAACATCGTAATTGTACGTGTTTTTATAATTTTAACGTGTGAATTTTACGACATGTATTGGTATAACTGTGATTGGCTTGGATTTGTCACGCTTAAGAGACTGTAGCAAATTACCTAAAGAACTTTCTTATTTAAACGCGTGAATTTGACTTTATGACATCGCGTCCCCGTTGGGTGGGTACGATAAACCGCGCGTACGCGACGTAGATTAGCGAATCCAGAAGGTTTTGTGACTAGTTTTTTTACATATATCATCATCAGCTCATTATAGGGGGACGACTAAGGCCTATACAGTAAACATACACCCTTTATGGTAGATTCAAAGTAACTTTAAAATTTATTATTAATTAGACGATTCAAAAGTTTCTTGTAAAGACTTAATTGAATAAAGATTTTTTCATTTCATTTTTTTCATGTCATTTCGTTTCATTTACACCTTTACACTCAGCAAGTTTTGTCTTATAGGTGATACAAGAACCGGTCAGTCTGTTACTCTATGCGCACGCGCACCTTACGTGTCAGCAGGGGTCAGTAATTACAATAATTACGGGTTGTGACATACCTGCCTCATTGTTTTGAGCGGCTTGTGAAAGAACGCCTTATCTTGATCCGTGACGATGTTATCTAAATTCCCATTTTGACATGTGATGGCATTAACGAATTTAAAAGAAAGTGATTATGTCAAAATTTTTGCGGTGTCATTGATAAAGGAGGAAAAGGTACATGAAAGCTTATGAATATATTGAGGCAAAAATAGTTATTTCTTATACTCATTAACTTTACAGGAGAACGCACTGGGCGTTAATGCATAAAATCTAAGCGACACAATTTTCCTTAAAATTTAAAAAATAAAATATTATTTTGCAACATGTAAAAATATTATATTTGAGTCTTTGGAAAAGATGTGATCTAAAATAGATATGGTCAATTTCCCAGAAAAATATAAGTTTTTAGAGTCAAGTTAAATATGCCATGCTAGTTCAATACTATTTTAATAACCAGAAAAACAATAACCACAGTTAATAAAACCCAAATGATATGACACATCATATACCATCATAATATGACTTTCACTTAACAATTCGAACGATATTTTTCTTAGAAAGTAAATTCTGAACGCAGCAAAATCACTCAACTCAGTGGATCACTTGTACTGTGGTCATCATGACTTTTGCAACAAAATACAGGAAGCCTTGTATTGATTATATCTCATTTACTATGTGCCGTTTGAAGAAGAACCCCCATCACAACTGCTCGGTATTCTTCCAGAGGTCTCGTTATACTGGCTAGTAAAAGTAACTGACAACGGATATGAAAAGACGAATTAGTTTTGTGATTGCGAATACGGTAAACTGACACGAATATGTTGGTTCTTAATGAATACCTCCCACATTAGTTTCATTCACACGGTGTGTACAAAAGTTTTGTGCTATTGTATTGGTTTGTTTCCATTAACAGGTTAAGTACGGGACGACATATTGTTTTTAAACGGGACAATTCTAATATTTGTTTACGATTTGCATTTTTGTATTGAAACAGTGAAATCGATAAAAAATGTTTTTTTTTGCCACCACTATATCCACGGGTACAGTTATATATATCTATCACTCAAGAGTAAAGAGGAATCAGTAAAGAGGCTGCGTTTACACTTAATTAATTTTATTATTATAAGTTTAATAGAGCGTGAGTGGCTCATTGGTGTGGACTGTTGCCTTTCGATCAGTATATTTTAGAATTTGTGCGTACGTTTATCCGACGCTCTTACGGTGAAGGAAAACAACGTGAGGAAACCTGAGCATGTCAACGAAAAAACTCATAACTTGTGCGTGAAATCGGCCAATCCGCACTGAGCCCGCATGGACGACTAAGGCCTATACACTAGCGTACGGGTAGGCTCGTGCTTCCCAGTGGAGACAAGTAATGAACTGAAGATGACGATGATGATGAAGTTTAATGTGATAGGATAGAATTTCATATGACCAGATAAATCTCCTGATGACCAGTACCTATGTGAACTATAGAAAATATTTCCTAAAAAAAATAAGAGAAATAATAGTGCAATGGAAACAAAGAGCTGACATAGCCCGGTCATCTCAATTCAAATGGTTTTGCAATCTAATCCTTATGGCCTTCCCATAAGCACGCATATTCAAGGTCTACCTGCAGTAAGCAGACCGCATTGCGCCCACTGCTCAAATGATTTACAACTTGTCATAATTGATCTACTTAAATAAATAATCTAATAACCGGTTGGGAACTGTGTGACACTTTTTGTTTCACTATAAATCTCAGTAAATGGCCAATGGGACATTTACGTGCGAGTTGACCAAACATAATTGATATCAATTGTTTTGATGTTAAAAAATGATGAATTGTTTGTTTGTTATAAGAGAAGTTTGATAGACATGGAATTGAGTTGAACTAGATATATTGAAAAAGGTAAAATGGCGAGTTCACCATGTCTTGAAATTTTAGTTTATACATTTAACAAAAAAATTAAAAGCTTCTAGACCAATACATACGAAATGTTCAAACATACAAATGTTTGTACTGCCCGTGTGATCAATTCCGAAGCTTTTGATGTAATAGCCGGCTTCTTAGACATTAACCCTTTGAACGCCAGCAATCTAAACACAATAGAAAATCTGTTTCTGACGCCTTCAGTGTCATTGGCGTTCGAAGGGTGAAGACCGTGGGTCATGAAAATAAAAATTAAAATCTGTGAATGCGTTAGAACATATAAGAAGTAGACTAGTGACGTATAGATTTCGCTTTTCACTGCACATATTTTGTTTTTATACCTTTTTATGGTGACCATAAAATTTTACTCGCCTCGTGCAGCTTAGTGAAAGTTACGGCAAAAGAATAATATTTGGATAGATTTACAGGTTCACGTATTATAACTATCTATTGACAAACAGACATAAATGTGCATTTTTGTAGTCATCATCATCAGCTCAATAAACGTCTTCACCGAGGGCATAAGTCTACCTATATTGAGTTGAAATTACTCTTTTAAAAGTAAATGCAGTCCAAAATAAGACCATATATATTTTGTTTAATCATCATCATCAGCTCATCAACCGTCCCCACCGAGGGGCATGAGTCTACCCGTTAAGTGCTTAGGCCTTAGTCGTTCACGCAGGCCCAGTGCGGATTGGCCGACTTCACACACAACCTTTGAATCTCTTCGCAGGCGTGCGCAGGTTTTCTCACGATGTCTTCCTTCATCGTATAACGTACATATAATTTCGAAAATATGTAAACACATCAGTACGTGGCGGGTAGTAACCTGCGCCCTCCTGATCGGATGGCAACCAACACACCATAGAACCACTGACGCTCTTTTTCATAGTGTTGCCACTTTTTGCTTTCTCAAAGTGAGAAAGCAAAAATTATCTTTCTTTTTGTATAAAATGTCCACGCGTATGATTATTTATTAACACTATTATTATTTTCATGCCACATCAAAAATTAATCAATGAAAATATGTATTATATTTTAATGTATTATTTCGGGTTATTGAAATGAGGAACAAATAATAACGTTAAAGTAGAAGCTTTGGGTCATTCCTAATTACCGATTATGAAAGTAGGTAAACCTATATTAGAAGCACATCGATCACTTATTTTATGACATGGTCGCCAAGTAATATATTATTAACTGAGTTTTATACTTTCTTTTGAGTGTAACCTTTCTTTAGAGTGTAACCAATCGCGTTTTTATTGACCTTAATCCAAATTAAATTTTGAAATCAAACGTGAATTCAAAGTTAACTCTATGCAACTCATTCAGTCTAGATTAACTCTAACTTACGTGTGAATCCAAAGTTTACCCAATGTAACTCTTTACAGAGAAACTCTAACTTACGAGGAATATACGTTTTGAAAAGAATACCTTGGATTTTAAAACATAAAAAATATTTAATGCCATTAATGAGAACTTAATTACATACACACACAATTTCGTTTGTAAATATGTGCAGTTGTATTTATATTTAATTGTTAGTTATAAAATTATAATATTTTAACTTTGAACTTCCTAACTTCAGGAAATAACTATGTTAAGGTAAAAGTTTAAATGTTTCCGAGTAAAATTGATGCTATTTAACATAGATTTAATTAAAACTATTGGAATCAAAAGCTTTAGACTCTTCCGCTTACCGTGGTTGTAGAATGCATTTAACAACATGGCAATATCACTCACAATAGTTGTTTGGGAACACGCAATTAACTGTCACGCCATCCTTTCATCTCCACTCTTTTGTGGTCCTATTGATTTGAAACACATTTCTTTGTACACAGCCTTCCCTTTGCCATCTTTCTTGGCGTGCATTGGCCATAATTCAAAATAGTCGTGAGGGTTGTCAGTGTGTTGTGTTCGGGCATTTAACTTAAGTTATTATGTTAATTATTACAATCAATTGGTTAAAGAATACTTTTAATTTCTCATCACGATCAAAGATTTTTTTTATTTTTAATATATCGAGCAAATGAATTAATAATTATTCAACAAGAAATTTACAAAAGTAGTCATACAATTGGTATTTCAAATTAAATCAAATATTTATAACGATAAGTCGAGTCCATAGAATTCCTAAAGAGCTTTCTTTCTTTGTTTATTTTCTACCTATCACTGTTCACTGATGGAGAAAAGTCTCTATCATTTACACGTCAGATTATTTTTATAAAATATCGGAAACAGTAAACCGGCCTTAACAAGTACTCTAGACAATAGTATGATTTACTAAATATCTTATAAACAACTGTCGCTATTATTGTTGTGGCAACCGCAGCCTTGACAAAACTGTTTTGGCATTAGCTGAGTGGCCACCAATTTGGTAGCATTAAAAGTTTATATATATATTTTTTATATCCACTGACATTCACACAGCGCCATCTAGCCCCAAGTTAAGCGTGAAGCCTGTATTATGGGCACTAAACAACGGATAAACAAACTTATATACATTTTTTTGTAAATACATAATTGTAAGGACTTTTAGACTGAGAATATATTTGATTAGTTTCAGAACATTTGAAAGTTATGGGCACCAACCCTGAATCCATTTGAGAAATTAAGGTCGTGCTACACTGGTGGGCTATTGTCAGCTATTATAACGGCATTAGAACCAATTCGTCTTGTGTAATACACGTTGTGCTATAAACGTTTTACATCACCGTCGCAATACTCTTCACTTTGTTTCTTTATATTACTTTCCTGGTTGTTTATTTTATCACGCACAACATTTCAACTTAAACGTATGGTAGGGACATGCGATTTTAAAGTAGGTCTTGGAGCAAAAAAGAAGCTTTTAAGTCGGTAAAGCGCTGTCCACTCCCTTAGGACAGTGCATTTCAAATAGGTAAGGTTATGGGTTTCAAAAATGAATGCTTCTATATAAATTATATCTCCCTCTTTTACTCTTCTACCTTTGGATATTTGCTAAGAAATCAGGTCTTGTCACTACAAACTTTTACAAATTACTCAATGCATGCCGAATTCTGCATCTGACATATCTTTTCGATATAAATCTTTCGCTTTTCAGCAGCCTACATCAGCGACCTTTTGCATGCCTTCTTCTATAGGCTGGAGCTCATATTAGCTACGCTTTCCTAAAAAAGGTCTAGCTTTTTCAACTCCAAAATTCAGGTTATGGTCAGGCGTATCACTTACCACCAGGTGAGTAATCTAACCGTCCGCGTCCTGTCCACTTAATATCATAAAAAGTAGATGGCCCAGGTTGACGTTTAAATCGCATAAACGCCTTTAATATCCCTTGTACTTGTTGCATTTACTTGTATGTACTCCATTTTATGAATAAACCAGTTTGATACGTCTCATCGACCCTACGAAAGCAAGGTCGATTGTACAACTGTGATCCGATTTACTGTAACGAATAATTGAAATTTAATCTTTTTAATATGTGACTTGATGTTCTGAAAATCAGGTTTCACAGGTTCATAATTTATATTGTGTCGTTAATATAGTATATAAAGTGAACTTGTTTTTGTTTTTACTACACATTGAATTGAAGTATTATTAGGCTTAGTAGAACAGGGTCAGCCATGCCATATGGCGAATTGTTAGATCTGACTGTTTCTTTTTGAATAGTTATCCCATTAATTACCGCCGATGGATATATCTAACAGACAGAAATTGATATTATATTGTATCTGTAAACAGGGCAGGTAAAAGGTTGATTATTCTTTTGCCTGTAGATCTTATGTCGTAGGTACATTTAAAACCAATGTAACCTTAATGGTAGATTTTCTAATACGCTTTTGGAGACCTAGCTCGACCTGATATACTGACCTGTCCATCTATAAGGACTCTCGGGTAAATAAACACTTAGGTACCCTAATTTTACGATAAGATGAAGGCAGGATATTACGAAACACTGTAACTTAACATATTAAAGTCACATGTAAACAAATGCACAATCGTTTCTTTTTTTATAAATATGATATTTGCCCTTTATAGCAATAGCGACTGTTATCACTGATTCGGCTTCTGGAACTTTTACTTGTATTTTACGTATAAGTCAATGATGTTGTATAATTATGCCCAGCTTTAAATTTTTCATAAAAAACTACCTACTGATCCGTACTAGGTTTGTGAAGTGGGTTTCAGCCCAATATCAACAGAAACATGGTGTTCCCTCACAGACTTGTACCCTGCCCTGAGAAATCATAAGGTAGATTTAAAATGCTCATTTTCCTACAGTATCACGCTTCTCCTAAATATTAGTAAGGTCAAGGTGGCTAATTCCGTCTAGGGGTATCACCGTCTGCTTCAAATAACTCTTGCCGAATAATCCTACGCTTTTGATACATAACGTCGGTAACACAGCATAATATCGTCGATCAAATCATGTGGGGTAGATGGCATTAGTTGACATAGATATGGATAAAACGTCCTTAGAAGTTCAGTTGTGTTTGAAAAATGTAAAGTGTTTAAATGCTGTCGCATTTTGTCGATGATAAATATAATATTTTATTTATTAACACTTATTAAAAAGTATTGCTGTATTGGTTAAAGAACGCTTATACGATTGTTAGCAGTTATTGGCAATTAAACGTTTCAACAGCTGCTAATCGTATCTGAAACATTTGTAACCTGAAAATTGTGAAGTGGCAAATTCCGTCCATAAACAATGGGGCCATTTCGTCATATGCCGGATTTCCCCGATTTCAGATATTAAAAACATTTTCTATTCCAGGATTTTTAATGCAAAAAAACAACCTACTACAAGTATCTACTACAGTACAAGCCTTGTATCTACTGCAGTATAATCTTTATTTTGTAATCAACGAATGTATCTTGTTTTAGATTAATTGATTTCATCATATAAAAAGCGCAATTACAAACGAAAAACGAATAAAGGTTTCTATGATAAAAATGATTTGCGTGAAGCCGTATTAGCAGTACGTAATGGTGCATTAAGTGGGTACAAAGCTTCACAGCTGTATAAAATCCCAAGAATGACAATTATGGATCACGTAAATAGAAAGAGAAAACAAATCTCATTGGGAGGAGAACTGCGTTTGTTTTATTTCTCTTACCAATAAACCTCATAAATTAGGTTTGCTACCCCTGGACTTTATCAGTATGCCGGAATTGCCCCAAAAAAATATTTTAACGTTTTAAATGAGATCTATACCATATTTTTATTAGTGGAAGACATATAATTGCCTCTCGTTAACCAATACATGTATGACTTATGTGTATTTTAAAAAATATTAGATCTTTATATAATTACCTCTACGTGACGGATTTACCCCGAATTGCGGGAAAATCCGTCTAATGTGGAGGTTTTAAAAATTACCGTATATCTTGGAAACTTATTCTTGATTAAGAACACTTACGACGTTAATAGGAAGTTATGTAAACTTAAATTTTGATACTTGCTTAACATTTGGCCGGTATCGACAGATTTTTAAATATACTTGAACAAAATTAGGTTTCAATAAAGTATGCCGGAATTAGCCACCTTGACCTTATAGGAGAAACTTAACTATGATTATTTCCCGTATAATAATCTTTAACATCAACACGATTCCGTTACAGTGGTACTGATAGTGCACATAAATAAACTCTTCAACGACTTAATGATTTCTATTTATCTACGGCAGGTTAAGCCGAGCTCTTCCCGACAAGTTAAATCAACAACTTATGTAACGCGGTGTTAGGTTGCATTGTACTAACTCACTGTTAAAGTTAATATGCCTACAATTGGCGCATTTACCTCACAACCCTAAACACTAATATAAATAACGAAACAAGGCTTTAAGGTCCGGTGATAGAGTTTAGATTAACTGTTAAAAAGTTGAAACGCATACTCATATACAAGCTCACAGTATCACTCCTCACTGCTTGTGATATAATCAGCTCCTCAAATAACTAAATACAAGCAAAGATTACTCTGTTCAAAAAAGTAAATAGTTTGTTTATGCTTTGTCGCATAAACAATAGGCCAATCACCTTGTTCTCGAACTGTCATGTCAAGGGTTAAACAAAATGCATTGGTAATTCGTGTTATCCTACTTTATGGAATTATTCACGGCTTTGTTTTGTTAATAGGACCTTTCCATAGTTTTGTTGCTTTGCTATTTACGATGTAATTGATGAAGTACAAAAGGTAGAAGGCCGATATTGCGGTTGTGAAACAATCGTGTTAAAAGGAGACGTTACGTTTTAATCTCAGTTTAAGGAGGTTAATTTTAATATAGGGATCATCTTCTATAGATACAGTTGAATACAGTAGAAAATAAGCATATGAACAAATCAATTCTTAAAAGAGATTGCTGTGTGCATTTATTTCTTTTATTCTGCAAATGTACAATAAAGCGCGTGGTTGTTTTATGCGATAATACATAAAACAACTGCGCGCTTAAATTACGACCGAAGAATACTCTTCTTGATTTAAGCTGACTACTTCAAAAGATACTTATTTTTTTTTGTTAGGTACATACTTGTTTATTATTTATTTACAATCTTATTAATGCATATAAATAAATATCCATTGACATTCACACAACGCGATCTAATCCCAAGTAAGCCTGAAGCTTGCATTGCGGGTTATAACAACTGATAACCATACATGTTTATTTTTTTGTGAATACATATACGTAATTACGTATATGGTCTTATTTTATACGGTCTTAGTTTGGACTTTATCTACTTTTAAAGGAGTAATTTCGTAATGATTTAATATTACCTTTTAAGCATATAAAGCTTCCTGAACTTCGACTTATCGATACCCAGTTCCTTTTCACGCTAAGAAAATTATAAACTTGCGCGGTCTATAATAATTTATTTCTATAAATAATTCAAGAATGCAGTCCAGTATGATTCGATCGTACTGATATATTGGCCGCTTAGCTTTATGGTCGATAAACCGAACGCATAATCACGTATACGTTAAAATAACCACAATCGTACTCGATCTATAAAAAGCTAGTTGAGAATTTAAGCAATGAATATAAATCAACGCGTGAAGGGACTTTAGGCCGTGGTTGGAAAGCAAGCGACGATAGTTAACCTGTGGTCTTGGAATGGATTACATTTGTCAAAAAAAGTCATTGTACAGAGTGAACTATATAAGTGGAACCGACTAATAGAATGAACTTATATGAATTAAAGAAAAATCTTAGCATTATATTCAGGTAACAAAACATTTTAATAAGTTAACACTTCATGAGATTTTCAATTGTGTCTAGTTTCTTGGCATTTAAAGTGTAATTAACCTATAGAGACGTTTTATTTTTGATTGTTTCAATTTGTAACGAATCTATAATTTTTTAGAATATAGAAACATAATTATTATAGGTCAAGTATTGTTTAGTAAGTAATTCGTTAAAGGAAGGGACCTTGACTTGCCTTGGTGGTCTAGTCCATGGTGATAATGTATACGCACCATGACACTGGTTCTTTTGAGTGTCTCAAGATTAAAGTTTTAAAAATACTTACTTTTGCCACAGAAATAAACGTAACTTTCTTTCTGTGCCTTACAACTTATATATCTAACAATTTATCTCTATTTACACGTTTATTGTATTACAGAACATGCCACCGCCCGTGTGAAGTGATGAGCGGCCGCGGAACGGGGGGGCAGCGCTGCCAGCTAATCCTGCAGCGTTGCCTCGCGATACACCTCACCAAGCCCGGCAACGCGCCCGACGACTTCTGGATGTACGACTCCGGCTATCTGCTCTTCCAGGTTTGTATTTACGAAAGTACAGTACCTAAAGATGCTGTGACTTTAACAATTTCAACATAAGCATGGTAAATACTTAAGTCGATTTAAGTCAAAACATTTTTATCATTGTAGTGATGGAGAATACATTGTATGTGAGGAACATTAACATAATATTTATGTAACAATGTAGTTTAGTACAGTTTCTTTAATTTAAAATGGTCTTCAGTACATGGACAAATATGTAGCATTAAATTCACCTTTAACAAAAATCGTAATATAAAATATATAATTAAACGTTTGATCGTAATTGCGTATACCAACTAAAGTCATCGACATAGTCACACGTGTAACCAAACAGAAGCCGAAATAGGCAGGACACATAGTCCGAAGAAACTTACGATCAGTGTAACTATACCGCCACTGACATGATGACTATAGGTTGCAGGCAACGGTAGCTACCAATATTAAATCTCTTTGAAGGACTATTAACTGAACTTCCAAAACGCCCTTGGTCAGGCCACAGCCGAATGTTTACCCGGCCACTGTTTGTTGTTAGTGCCCCACGGACGAGCCCCATTTGACTGGAGCACAGAGGATCGTAATTCACAAGCGCAAACAGATGCACTTGCTGCAATGGATAGCATGTGTTTGTGATGTGCAGGTGGAAGCAGTATAAGTTTAAAAAAACCGGAATGTATGCGGCTTACATAACTTTATTTAAGTAGCGTAAAATTTAAATATATCTTTGCCGTAAGTACATAGAGGTCCGATTGTCATTGTAAATAGAAATCAATACCTAAATGTACAAATATAATAAAAACTTATATCCACTGACATTCTCATACCTCCATCTAGCCCCATATTAAGCGAGGAGCTTGTAGTTATGGTACTAAACTACTGATAAACATACCTTACCTTTTTTAATATACCATATTATTAAATATATAAATACCCAGACCATTACAAACAGACATGTTCATGCATACCAATGTTTATAATGCCTGGGATCGAACCCGGAACCTTTGCAGTAGCCGACGACGTCTCGGCAATAACATGACATGGGTCGTCAATTTAAAGGAAATTACAAATAGCTTGTAATCTCAAAAGTCTCTCGAAGCTGCTAATTGGCTGTAAATTAAGACTAATTACTTAAACATCTGATCAGGTGCCGTAATAACTTCCCTTGTACAATGAAAATAAACATCATCATCATCTTAGCGATATTCCCGGTTACTTTCGGAGCTTACGCTCCGAAGCCAGGGTCCGCTTTCCGACACTTTCTTCTTCCACTTTGCACGATCTTTAGCATCCATAACTGTTACACATTAGCCGCGCATGTCATCCCTTACGACGTCAAGCCAACACTTCTTAGGCCTGCCCCTTCTACCGGGACCGGGCGGAGGTGGCATGGCCAGACATTTATTTCCCACATAGCTTGCTGGCTTCCGTAAAACGTGGCCATACCAGCGTAGGCGGCATTCCTGCAGCTTGTCTGCAATGTCACGAACATGAAGGCTACCCCGGATGCGGGAGTTTCTAACGCGATCTTTCCGCGTGATCCCACACATCCATCGCAGCATGTTCATTTCCGTGACCCGCAGCTCCTGCTTGTGTCGCTCAAGTATCGGCCACGTTTCACTGCCGTACAAAAGGACAGGCCTAATGATGGATTATAGACCTGTCCTTTCAGCTTAACCGCATTTTGGGGTCACAGATGACACCAGTCACCTCACGCCATTTGGCCCAAGCCGCGGCAATACGTGCCTTGACGTCGCAATCGATGTCTCCCGCGCGTGAAGTACCGATCCCAGGTATTTAAACTGGTCCGTTCGCTCGACCTCGGCCGCACCTATACGGATGGATGAGGGACCAGTAGTATTGCAGCCAGGTACTCTGTCTTCGCCACATTAAGTTTCAGACCGCCGTTCTCAAGCGACCCTTCCATGCATTCACTCGTTGGGTCAAACGTCCCTTATCCGAATCGTCAGCGCGATATCGTCCGCGTACATGAACAGCCAAGGAGGTTGCTCATGTATTCTGGACGCTTTCGGACAGGACGTCCAGTACGCTAAACAGATACGGGCTGAGTACGGAACCCTGGTGTACTCCAACGGTTGTAAACAGATACGGGCTGAGTACGGAACCCTGGTGTACTCCAACGTACAATGAAATAACATCTGATATATTTATAGTGTATATGACTTTGTTATTCAAGATCAACGAGAATTTGTGTGATTTATGGTTTGTTATCGCACACGTTGGTATCTCTGTATTATACTATTATATCAAGTATCATATATTTGTTGTCGTGATTGCTATTAAGGTGTCATCATTAAATAATATGCATAATACTAGA